>CM019177.2:34716952-34790641 GCA_009739505.2 Apolygus lucorum
ACATATGGAACAGATCTTCAGCTCCCATTCGAATCGTAGATTTCACTGTAATCAACGAAACTGTATTATTAATTCAATTAGGGGATTTATCCACTTAGTTTTTCATATTTTATAGTCAGGTAACAAAAAAATGAAAAGTCTGGGAGCTGATAATTTTTGTAAATTTGACAATATGATTAAATTAGGAAAATTACAGTATTTACGTACATTTTTCTGATGAAGCAAAACAGTAAGTGAAAGTAGGTGTATCATTTGTGTACTCTAAAATCATATTTGGCTAATTTACTCGGATCAAATCCCAAGTTGTAATTCACGTTTTCAAACCAGTTTTCGGCACCTTTTCAAGTTTATCCCATCATCTTGAATATTTAGAAAAAACAGGGGTAAGGATGGATGTTCTGAGTTATGCCAAGTCAGCACCTATGCTATTCATGGAAACGACAAATGAAATACTTTTGACATGCTGTGATAGTTTTACTTACCAACTTGCATGACTCGTGCCTTGAAACTGACTTTCAACGCTCCTGGAAGGCTTCAGTAATCAATGAACTAAACGAGATTGACCAAGCCCTTCATATCACTCGAGGGATATTGTTCGTATCCATACATTCTTTCTCACAATATAAATTGTTTACTTATTTCAGTGAGAACTTATTGAAAAAACTCAAACCATGCTTATTTAAATGAAAAATATAATGATTGAGTTGGATTTTGGATGATTCATTAATTCAATGAGATACCTCAAAATTAATTTAGAGAAAATAGAAGAAAGATTTTCGAGATTTAACAGCCCATTGGATAGAAAATTGAGTATTGATTCCAATTTTCAACTCAGTAGGTGCAGGGAGGTTCGCTATCAAATAATCAAATGAAACTCATGCTAGATGGAACTATGGTTGTTAGTACAAACATTTGTCCTACAGAGTCATTCATTGCACTTCTCGTCCATCATCCGAAATTCTATCACTCAGACAATGGTTGATGGGGTAATTTGCGTCTTTCATCCCCGCGTTATAAGGAAGATTAGAGGTACCGTAGAGACCCCATCTTCTTTCCTTCTCCCATCTCCTCTCATCCTCTCCCATCTTCTGTCTTCCTATCTCTTTTCCAGCTGCGGGGTTTTTTTTTCCTCCGAAAAAATTAATGGCAGTCTATTAAACAAATAGGGCTGCTAAGGAAAAATGGCCGCTGCGGAAAGTAGGAAGGTATTAAAGGGGAGACGGGCACTAAATCTTGGAGAAGGGCGAGACTTGGAGGTGTTGGGGGCATGTTAGGAAGGATTGGAGAGCTCGGGGTGGTGGTGGGGGTTGCATAAAGAATTACACGCTGGCTCCTGTAATCTATCTTAGGTCGGGTCTCCAAGATTTAGAGCTGTGATTCCACCTTTCACACTCCTGAGACTTTGGCTTGCTTTTCCTCTCCTGCGACGATTTACTGGGGCTCTTCCTACTTTTCTTGTCGGCTTCCGGGAAACGTGCGGATATTGATCAAGTTTCGGAGGCTGACTGGAATCGCTAATAAGTATCTCGTGAAGATATCATCGGCATCTGTTATTCTTGGTAGACAATTTGAACCTTAAAATTCATTTGAGTTGTAATTATGATCACCTCCCCAATTCTTTTCCCGAGTAATTTCACATGTGTGACGTGACAATCTCAAATCCTATACGTGCCATCACCAGGCCCCAATAGTTCAGAGTCCCGGGTTCGACTCCTAGCGAAGCCAAGAATTTTTTTGATCCAATCACTACTCACATTTTTCATCCGAATTTGATTAAATTCTCTAGGATTGTCCAGATTAGCGTGTAGATGGTCCCCTATGAGGGAAGTGAAAGGTACTTAGAGAATGGTGTTTTGAGATTAACTACTATGCATTGGATCATCTATATAATCGGGTTATGGATACGAGGAAGCTATGTGCCACACCCACTTGGCAGACGTTTTTAATTTCATTCAAACCTTTTTGGCTTTCATTTAAACCTTTTCGACTTTAATTAAAAATCAAAAAGGTTAAATGAAATCAAGATGGTTAAATGAGATTCAATAAGGTTTAATTCAAAGTGAAAAAAGGTTTTATTTATAGAGAAAAAGGTTCAACCAGGTATAATACTGTAATTTCATCCGATGAGTTACGTACTACACTGAATGAACCTGACGGAATATAATAAAACTCGTGGATTACAAATTGATCCAGAAGTAGATTGGTATTTTCATCTTGAAAGAATTATTTTCAATGGTTATGACACGTATTCCCCACCCCAGTACAAAATAAAGTCAAGTTCCGGATAATATAACAGTGATGAGGTTGCAATTGGATTTCGGAGGTCCCGTATGGGGTGAACATGATCATTGAGCTAAAATAATTTTTCTTTCCACCGACGTCACCCTACTTTGCCGCTACTCTCCGGACTGCTAAAGGGGCACTTGGAGCAGCAATATAGCCTTTATTGCGGCCCTGAGTGCCCGTTATTGCAGCACTTCTGTTGACATCTGCGGCACTTCACATGCGGTGGAAGAGTCTTTCTTCGTATCAGCGAAGGACTTTTTCACTTTGTTGGGATCCTCTAATTCGGAATAGACTGAATGAAATGAGGCGATATTGGGTAAAGAGTATGTTTCTGCTTGGTTTATTCTTATTTTATAGGTAATTATAATACGGTACATAATCCCGATATATATTTGAAGAAACGAGGTACCCAACTACTATATATTATTGGGTACCAACACATTTCAAAAAACTTCTAAGTCTCAAAATCGATACCTTAAAGCGCAAAGGGGGTATAACCATCCATCTTCCACATTTTCTTTTTTTTTAAATTTCAGAAAACTCAAATTCAACAAAACTATTATTGACTTTCTTGTAGATTATGGATTGAAAATTCTTGAATAAATTAATTAGTTTAGTGTAATAAGCCATTCTTCTAGGGATTGTGCACTGGTGAAAACTTCTATTGCGTTCTTCTCAAAACTCCTTTTTGGACATTGCGCCTTTGTGCTTTAAGGTATCGAAATATTTTCAACAACTATGCCCGTATTTAAAAACATCACAACACCTTTTCTCTACCGTTGTGACCATCAACAGAATTAAACATCTGACCAATTAATCTGATTCATGAAAACACCTTAACCTATGAAAATAAGGGAAGACCATGGTGATCAAATTTTCAGCTTTCTGCATGTTACTGTCTCTTGTCAGAAGAGACCAGGAATCAGGAAATTCGATTACAGGTTGCTAAGGACGCAAAACTGTACAACTCAAAGAAAAGAACAACGGTTGCATTTCGGTCAGCTAAAATTTGAACGTAGATTATTTTTATTTATTTATTTTTTTTTGGTTTATTATTTTCAATAATAGCCTTTGGAATCGAGCAAGAAAAAAATTTAACCCCCCCCCCCCCCTCAAAATTTGATGTTTTACGTTTCAAGGTACGTAGAATCCGAAAATCGAATAAAAAAATTTCCGTCCGTCCGCCGTACGCCGCACAGTGGGGCCGGAGTGGAAAAAACTCCATTTTTGCAAAGTGACTAAAAAAGAAATGTAATGTGGTTTTCTCAAAGTCTATTACCTGTAGAATCAGGTGTGAAGGACCTTCAATGTTTAAAAATTGTTTTCACTGCTAAATGGAGGCTCAAACCTGATATTTCGAGATTTTAAGCACTTTGAGAGTGGAATTTGAAAATTTCCTAACACGTTCTATGTGTTTCAAAAAATTTAAATAAAATGATATAATGTTGGATATATATATGTAGTATCTCTAAAAATACTAATCATTTTTTCATAACATTTTAGCTTGAACATTAGCTCCAGATTTGGGTTTTTATAGCGAAATACAACTTTAGAGGAGTGGAAAAACCGAGCTTCGCCTTCCTTCGGTTTGGCTCATTTTTTTTCTTGAAAATCTGACACCATTATTAAGAAGCTGTGAAAATTTCATAGTCGTATTCACCGAATTTAGATGTAGTGGGTTAAAATGTGATTAAAGATACACCAAGAACGCCGTCTCTGTCGTCACCGCAGCTTCAGAGTAAAACCCTTCTAAAGGTTGTAACTTCTACATTTTCCTCTCGAAATCGATAAAATTTCCAGGGATTGTGAATGTTGACATGTAGAATGTCGCCTATGTGGCTGTTAGCTACAATCACAGAGTAACGGTGTCAAGTTAAGGCTACATTGGTCGGATCATCTATACAATCGGGTTATGGATAGTGGAAGCTATGTGCCACACCCATTTGGCAGACATTTTCGTTCTATTTTTTTATTGGAAAACAGAATGATGTAAATAGCGACGTTTTCGTAAAATATTCTGCTAAGAGTCAACAAGGTTCTGTTTGAACAAACCAGGTTCTTCGGATTGTCATTCGCAGTAGTTTGTACTGTCGTGACATACCGAGAACATGTCATCGTTGAAATCTCTTATTCGGATTTAGCAAACGTTTAATTTGGATTCGTTTCAATATTCGATCGCTTACTATCCAATTTTCAGAGGTTTTCATCACTCAAAATTTGTCAAAATTAAAGATATAAATATATATTTCACATATATATTTACATATATATATTTACATACATATATGAAGAAACCTCAATCAATCATCTTTATCGTATCCTATAACCTCTAAACGAAGAAAAAAACAAAATAACACACACCCATCGCCTGTGAAACCGCTTTTCTGTTTTTTTCCACACGCTTTTCCACTTTGAGTAACATTATTTTTTTCAAAATTCAAGATTTAGTACTAAAATAATAAATTTAAACGTCAGAAAACATATTTTTCTAATGTATTTTCGTATTCGGAATCGAATGAAACCATTCCCAAGACGATACAGTAATTCGTTCAAAAGATAATGACTTTTTTCCGCTTTTTGGCCATTTGGCCCCACTGTGCGCCGTCCGCCGTACGCGGCACTTTTCTTAGCAACACTGGACCGATTTGGTTCAAATTTGGAATATGGGCTCCATTTGGGCTCTAGTTGTGTCGCGAAGCTTTTGGTTGATTTCAGTCACCTCTAAGGGGTGAAAATCAAGGGTTTGAAATTTTCAAGAGTGCCCTAGCTCGAAAACTCTCGAAATAAAGGTACCGTTTTTTCACCAATTTTAAATAGTATTGAATTTAAAAAATTTTTGAGACCACCCGGAGCTCTGTAGGACAAACCGTTCGGTCCCTACGAGTACTTGAAGGTTTTCCTTCGATAAAACAGAATCATGAGTGTGAATCGCAAAAGAGGTCTAATCTCCATTCAAATTTTATCGGACTAAAATGCGATCGCTGTTATTTCTTCGATTTGTATACAGTTTTGCTTCTGCGTAACCAGTAATCAAATTTCCATATAAAGCTTTCTATTTTTCCAATCGAGTGTGAAGCGTTTAGTTCTTTCTAATAAACTTGATTGTGAAGGTGTGAAGCAGTATGGTGTGGTAGGTAGTACCTAGTTGTATTTAAAAAAAGTTGTTAGGTAAAAAAATGTTGGTAGGTAAAAAAACGCTGCAAATCATTGCTCAAAGGTTTATTATTTTCTGTATAGATCACCCTTCTGTATAGATCACTGGTTCTCCATCAATAGCACCTACCACCATCTGTATTCTCCCTTGACCTTCCCTCACAAATTTCAGCTTCCTGCGTTCAATAGGATTGAAAATGGCTTCGGATCTCACTCAGCTGATCAGTGATCTGAAGAGTGAAGAAGATCTCCTCGAATGCTGGAGACGCCTGGAAGAGCACTTCCAATCAATAGGATTAAAAATGGCTTCGGAGCTCACTCAGCTGATCAGTGATCTGAAGAGATGATTATTGATCTGAACGTAGATTATTTTTATTTATTTATTTTTTATTCATTGTAACAAAAACGGGCAAGCCCAGTTACAAAATTTAGGTTATACAAAATAATGGATTGATAGAAGATATGCGTTGACAATAATAAAGACACTTGTAGCTCAACACAAATATTACAATAACAATTTCGATTTATATCAAGGAACGTGCATAGTATGATGGTGACTAGGATGGTTGGATGGTGATTAATTTGTGAGAGTCGATTTGAAAGTTGTAAGTGAAGAGGTGAAAAAGTCCAGACCGGGGTGATTTACTAATATTGCATCCATTTCGCGGGGGATCCTTGAAAGTAGTTTGTGGTACAAGTAATTTGTTTGATTGAACGTGAAAGAAGGAAGCTGAACGAGAATATAATCGAGGCACGGGATTATTTATCTGTGCTCGAAGAGAGGAGGGAGTCGATGGTTCCATGAAACAATTTGTACAGAAAGGCTAGGTCAGACCATTTGCGACGGTCCTCGAGTGATCGCAGGTTACATTCATCCAGTAAATCTTCGAAGTCAATGTCGTTGGAAGGGATCCGTAACTTGAAGTCAACGGAACGCAGGAAATTCCTTTGAATACGCTCTAATTGGGTAATGAGGTATTTGTAGAGTAGGGACCAAACTACCGACGCGTATAAGATGATGGGGATTCCCCCCCCTTTTTTTATATAAATGGTTTATTGTTTAAGATCAATACAAGGTATTGTACCTTAATAAAATATGAATAACGGTAATGGACATAAATAATTAGTTTTCTTCAAAAATTAGAACTACAACATTGGCATATGCTTAAAATAAATGAACAAATCAAAATCAGCTTAAAACGGTTAGAAATGAAATATTTAGGCTATAGTAAAATCAATCAAACATTTCTTGCAAAAATGTAGAAAGGTGACGTGGGTTCTTAAGTCTTTGGACATCGTATGGAAGAAGACCTTGCAGCACCAGAGGGGTGACGTTGCTTCTGGCAGTGTCGAGGAAGTTCTTCATGATCTTTTCTCGAAATTCCGTGGGAGTTTCTAAACCGAAATCTCGATAGATGGTAACATTCCTGACCAGAGGTGGGGCGTGAACTATGTTCTTCTGGAGGGTCTGGTTCTGCTGCAGCTCGAGACGAAGGAATTGAGAGGGAGAGCATGTTCCCCATATTGGCCGGATAATGATTTTATAAATCAGCATTTTGTTGTTTATTCATAAGTACTTACTGTGAAGTAGGGGTTTGAGCATTTTAGTTCGGTTCTTAAGTCGACTGATAATTTCGGTTATGTGATCCTGAAAGGTTAGCCTTTGATCAAGAACGACTCCCAAATACGAGTATTTTCATTTTCCTGTTTGGGGAATATTTTCGGTGGAGTATGATGGGGAGCACGAGAGATTAGTCCTCTTTTGCGATTCACACTCGTGTTTCTGATTTATCGTGTCCAACCCTTCAACTGCTCATAGGGAACGAACGGTTTGTCCACCCGAGCTCTGGGTGGTCTCATTCGATTCTAAAAATTCGATTCTATTCTACATTGGTAATAAAACAATACCTATAAATCATTTTTGCTTCCGAGTATACCAAGGTAGCGGAAGCTTTGTTTTCACTTTTCAAGGTCGAAAAAAAAAGTTCTCCAAAATCAAAATTTTCACTCGCGTTTTGCGTTTTAGACCTTTCTGAACAATTTTGGTTCAGTGTCTGTGTGTCTGTGTGTCTGTCTGTCTGTGTGTCTGTCATGAATTCCTTGTAACGCGCATAACTATACGAAGTTATTGTCCGATTTCAATGAAATTTTCAGGGATTGTGCGGGTTGGTGTGTAGACGGTCCCCTATGAAAATCATCATCCCCGGACTGAAAGAAGCGACTGCGCATGCGCAAACGTGAATTCCTTGTAACGGCCATAACTTCTACATTTTCCATCCGATTTCAATGAAATTTTCAGGGATGTTACAGATTAACTTGTTTTGATGTTTTGAGATTAACTACTATGCATCGGATCATCTATATAATCGGGTTATGGATACGAGGAAGCTATGTGCCACACCCACTTGGCAGACGTTTTTGCTTCCTCACTACCGAAGGTAGGGAAGCTTTGTATTCGTGAAAGAAGTGAAAAAAAAAATGTCCTCCAAAATCAAAATTTCCACTTGCTTTTTGCGTTTTAGAGCTTCCCGAACAATTTTGGTTCCGTGTCTGTCTGTCTGTCGGTCTGTCTGTGGTCAATCCTTGTCCCGGGCAAAACTATACTAACCTGTGGTCCGATTTTGATGAAATTTTCAGGGATTGTGCGGGTTAGGTACTAGACGGTCCCCCATCAATTTCAGCACCTTCGGACCAATAGGAGCGAGTGCGCATGCGCAAACGTGAATTTCCTGGAACCTCGGTTTCTTGGTTTCTAATGAACCGATTTTGCTCAAATTTGGAGGTTAGTTAGGGACTAACTTCTAAGAGACACCCTATAAGTTTCAATCAAATTGGTCAAGCAATAGCCGCTGCGCATGCGCGAACTTTAAATTTATTGTTACAACCAAAACTCCGCAACTATTCAACCAATTTCGATGAAATTTTCAGGGATTGTGTGGGTTAGGTCCTAGACGGTGGACCGCTAAATAAAGAATCATAATTTTTTCGCCAACTGATTCTATACGTCCATGTTACAATGAGTGAGGAAGCTATACTGCCCACCCAACTTGGCAGACTTTTTTTTCTTTTTCTTTTTTTTTTGTTTTTTGTTGTTTTTTTGTTTTTTTTTTTCATTTTTTTTTCCATTTTTTTTATACCAAATTTCATCAAAATTGGTCCATGGTAACTAAGGCAAAAAGCGGATGGACGGAAACTTCATTTTTATTCGATTTTCGGATTCTAAGTGTCTGTAAATGTCAATTAGCAAATTTTGAGGGTGAGAGGGGGAGGGGGTACTTTTATTTCTTGTTCGATTCATTATAGAAAATAATATACTAAATTGCAATTGTTACAACAAATCACCATCTGTCAAGATTATTAGAAGGTGAATAATATATAAATGTGAGACGTGAAAAATCTATTGTACTCGTAGGAAGTGGTGAAAAACGTGCCACCCTTCCCGCACGTTTCGGGTCCTCCCTTCTTTTATTCATCAGGATGAAATATTGAATAATCAATGAGGATAAACGTTTACTTTGCGATGATCAATGTTTTATTCAGATCGTGGATGAGAAATCTTCGAGTGAGCGAGCAGGAAGGGTAGGCTTCATTAGAGATGAGAAGGCGGAGCAATATGTCACAGTTGACAAAGAACAAGAGACTTACGGCAAAACGGCACAAAAGGCCCTGGGCGGGGTTGGATACAAATCATCCCTTGATTAACTGCCGGCAAATCCGAAGGGTGAGGGGTGCGCTCTTATCAAAATAAAAGCGGCTGATGAACAACTTCCTGTTTTATATAAACTATATGCATTGATTTAACGGTAGGTGTAAAAATAGTATGATATTGTTTTTGGTTTATTATTTTCAATAATGAACGTTTGGAATCGACCAAGAAAAAACATTTTTTAACACCCCCTCAAAATATGTTGGTTTACGTTTCAAGGTACGTAGAATAAAAAAACGTCTGCCAAGTTGGGTGGGCAGTATAGCTTCCTCACTCATTGTAACATGGACGTATAGAATCAGTTGGCGAAAAACAGGAGAGGAAATGGCCTTGGAGCTCACTCAGCTGATCAGTGACCACTCAGGCACCTTCAGCATTCTCCATTGACCCTGCCTCTCAAATTTCAGCTTCCTGCGTTCAACAGGAGAGAAAATGGCCTTGGAGCTCACTCAGCTGATCCGAAGGTGCTGAAATTTATAGAGGACCGTCTAGGACCTAACCCGCACAATCCCTGAAAATTTCATCAAAATCGGACCACAGGTTAGTATAGTTTTGCCCGGGACAAGGATTGACCACAGACAGACAGACAGACCGACAGACAGACAGACAGACAGACCGACACGGAACCAAAATTGTTCGGGAAGCTCTAAAACGCAAAAAGCAAGTGGAAATTTTGATTTTGGAGGACATTTTTTTTTCACTTCTTTCACGAATACAAAGCTTCCCTACCTTCGGTAGTGAGGAAGCAAAATCGAATACAAATTTGGCCGACCGTCCGCCGCACAAGAAGAAGGTAGACAATACGAAAAAATCGGTTTTGTAGTGGAGTGAAAAACGTCTGTCAAGTGGGTGTGGCGCATAGCTTCCTCGTATTCATAACCCGTATAGATGATCTGATGCCTAGTTGATCTCAAAACATCAATCTCTAAGTACCTTGCACTACCCTCATAGGGGACTCTACACGTCAACCGGTACAATTCTGAATATTGTTGGAAAATGTAGAAGTTATGGCTGTTACAAGGAAATATACTTTTGAACATGCGCGATGGTTTTCATGGGGGACCATCTACACGCCAACCTGCACAATCCCTGGAAATTTCATCCAAATCGAATGACAATTGTAGAAGTTATGGCTGTGGCAAGTATTTCACGTTTGGGAGTTCTGTGGCCGAGCGAGCTGCAGCGTGTGTCTCTGGAGACGAGACTCGGACCGGTTACAGGGGCCGTGAGTTCGAGGCACGCCTTGAGAGCATATTTTCGGGCAAATCGGTCGCAGTTCCCCCTCGTCACAACCCAGGGCGGTGAGGCCAATGGGAAGCCATGAGCGAAATCATCAGAATAAATTCTGATCTTCCCTTAGGAAGACAGCTGATGACGTCCGCGACGCCAGGAATGGCAGTCGGACTAAAATCCTGAAATGGTTGTTTACTTTACTTACTTACTTTACTTACAAAGTACCTTACACTACACTCATAGGGGACCATCTACACGCCAATCTGAACAATTCTGGGAAATATCGTTGAAATCGAATGGAAAATGGAGAAGTTATGGTTGTTATAAGGAATTGACGTTTGCGCATACGCAGTGGCTGCCATCATTCTTGGGACAATGATTTTCATAGGGGTCTATCTACAGCCGAATTCGCATATTCCCTGAAAATGTCATCGAAATCGGATGAGAAATGTTAAAGTTATGGATGTTTCAAAGAATTTACATTTGCGCATGCGCAGCAAGTACTTCGTCTGGGGGTAATGATTTTCATAGGAATTTGTCTATAGGCCAATCCGAACAATCCTAGAAAATGTCATCAAATTCGGATGAAAATTGTAAGTGTTATGGCTGTGACAAGGAATTCACGTTTGCGCATGCGCAGCGGCTACTATCAGTCCGGGGGTGATGATTTTCATAGGGGACCGTCTACACGCTAACCCGCACAATCCCTGAAAATTTCATCGAAATTGGATTATAACTTCGTAGGTATAGTTATGCCCCTTACAAGGATTTCATGACTCACACACAGACAGACAGAAGCGGAACCAAAATCGTTCAGGAAGGTCTAAAACGTAATACACGAGTGGAAATTTCGATTTTGGAGAACTTTTTTTTTCAACTTTGAAAAGTGAAAGCAGAGCTTCCGCTACCTTGGTAGACTGTATGACAAAAACTGTTTAATGTGACATGATATGTGAAGAGTTCATGCAACAAAAATTAAAAGTAATATGATGATCTTTTCAACGGTATCCTCAAATCTGGGTTCATCTCGTAAATTTAGGGAGTTATAACCATTTTAGTGACATAAGGTCGAAAACACTAACAAATCGGATTTGTAGTGGAGTGAAAAAAAATGTTGTAATAAGTTGTTACAAATTAGTAGCAGAATGTAACATGAAGTTTCGATGTTCTCATACCTAACTCCTTGTATAATAGTTCAACGCTCTGGTAGTTCATCGGATTACTTGACTTCCCTTTTATGGAGGTAGCTGCTATCTACTGTCTGTTTCATCCATACTCACTTTGAACAAATATGTTTCTAGTCAATCACCTCCATGCTTGTACTCGTACATAAATGGAGAAGTGCACCACTTCGCATCGTTGTACGTGACGGCTATAGTGCTAACTTTTGTTCATTCGTTGCCATCGATAAATTTGTGGTGCGATTCTCGGTTCAATTAGGTATTCCCAATACACGGAGCCTATCGGGGGAACAAAAATTCCTTTTGTAGCTGCAACGATCAAAGCCGAACACGAGATCGTAAATTGAGTTTTTAATGAAACCAAGCGCAGGGGACGCTCCGGGGATGCGCTTTTGAAAAATTTGTGAGCGCGTTGAGTGGAGCTCGAGATGGATAATTCAGCAGTGTTTCCCCTACCGGTTTCATGTGATTCGGCTTTTAACAATTCACCTGCGGAATAGTTAATGCCTGACCATGGGGCAGGTTATTGTGGGGTTGCGCGGGGCGAGGGGGCAAAACTGAAACAATGAAAGGACTTCCACGGTTGAAAAGCCCAGCTCTGCCGAGTTTCGGTTCGGAAATGGTAACTTGGATAATTGAGAGGGCAGTGGACTCCTGGTTTCGTTGTACCGCATTGCCTCCCCCCTGGGCACCTTTCAGAGTTGCATCATTCATTGCTTCAGGACGAAAGCTGAGGACACCCTCGGACATGGATTCTCGGCCCACCTGCAACTGAGGGCTGTCCAAGCCACGTAGGTAATAGCCCGCCTGAGTCGCGTTCAATTATGAATTTTGCTTTTGTACCTCGTGTTTGCCATTTTGAAACGGCGGACAAAAGGGCTTGGGGTTTGCAAGGCGTTGCGTCAAATATGCATCTGATGTCATCAAGTTATCCAGTTTATGTGATCAATTTTCTCACTAATCCCCCTTCGTTCGAGGTCTGCTGCGGTAATGTTTCATGAGGGACAGTTACTGACATTGAGTGAGCTTCTAGGCATTAACCAATTTGGATCGGAAAGTACATACTGGAAACCATATTAGATCAGGTAGCCATATTAACTCGTCACTCAAGGCTAATAAAGGCATAATGACAACGCCTGTGTTGCCTCCACATGACAAGTTTTGAATAAGTCAGCGCTGACTGTCATCTAGAAATCCAAGCATTACGTCAGCAACATTATACGGGTTAGGACGAATGTTATCATCTATTCATGCCATCTTGTGAATCGGCTGACGAGTACCTCTTTCTTCAGCGAGACCCTGTAATCTTGTTCTTGATTGCGCCAATTTTAACTCAAAATTTAGTATATTTATGCTAGAACCCTTTCGAAGACACGTGGTAGGCGTAAGAGAATTACAGTTCGTACGTCATGACATTTAGGTTTCGTTGTTGTCAATAGTTGAGGCCTCTTATAAATTTAACCACTTTGGTCCAAGAAACCATTTGACCGTGTAACATAACAAATTTGATTTTACTAAGATTAACTTTGATTTTACTAAGAATCTTAGATATTATCATATGATATTATGAGTATGATATTATCATAAATTGGGGAAATGATCCCAGAATGGTGGCTGATGAATTTCTTGACAGCCTGATCAGCAGGAGCCACGACTCTTATTTTTTTAAATGTTGCATTTGTGCAACATGAGTGAATGAGCGAATTTTCTCAAAAATTATTTCAGCAGATATTTAGCTATGATGAAATTATAGGTATAAAAATTAAATATTAATAAAGTTTTGAACAACAGGAATCAATTTAGAATGCTCAAAAACGGGAGGAAGGTTTCATTATTTTACAAAATGAGTCCATTGCAGGAGTCTTATTTCCTTAGAAAACTCACTAAAACTGACATAAATGAGACGGACTTTTCTCACTTATCTATACTGAAAATTTTGGAAGATATTTAGCCATTTTTGAGCTATGATAAAGTTATAGGTAGGTATACAACTTAAATATTAATAAAGTGTTGAACAATGGGAATCAATTTAGAATGTTCTATAACTGGAGGAAGGTTTCATTATTTTCCAAACTGAGTCCATTGCAGGAGCCTTATTTCCTTAGAAAACTCGCTAAAACTGACATAAATGAGAAGGACTTTTATCCCTTATCTGTACTGCAAATGGGGTGCGCGCATGGGTCGGAAAAACTGTTTATTGTTACTTTTAATCTAAACTAGACCTCATTCTGAAAATTTTGACACCAATTGCGACCTTCTAGCGTGAGAAGACATTTTTCTATGATTTTTTAAAGTTTCGAATGTTTATGACGTCACAGTGGGCTGGGGGGGGGGGTCCCGCCGCGGGGGTAGTGGCGCGTGACGTCATAAACAATCCTCAGAGAACAGCTGTTGTCAAAATTCTTAGGATGAGGTCTACTGTATATTAAAATTTAAAAAAAACATCAGTCGCACCCCCCATTGTACAACAAATTGTATTAATGCACTATTTCGCCTCCTATGACCTCTTAACTCCACGAAAAAAATAATAATAATAAAATACAGTACACATAAACACAATTATATTAAAAATATGAAGCATTTTTAATTGCGTTGATGCAAAAATGTAGGAAACGATCATCATGAGCGTTTTGATTTTGTTTCACATCGTAAAAATATTAGTAATCTACTAAGTAGTCCAAAAATTCTGAATATTCATGTTATTCTTTACGAGGGAGCTGTACTGCCTCCTTAACTCCAAAGTTTCTCTGCCTACGCGGATAACTAATTTTCTATAATGCTCATGGTTGAGGACAGTTTATTGGGTAATCATGACCCAGTTGAAAATCATGCTTTATATTTTAGTAAAAGAAAAATGCGTTCCTAATTGAATACCCCTATTGAAATTCAATTGTCTCCTTTTCAATCTTTGGGAGCAGTAGTGGAGTATGAGTGTCAATACAATCTTGTGAAGTTCAACACTTCTTACGCTCATGAAATTCGATACGAAAAGGTGTTAACCTGCGGAACTACGAAAAAAGACGTCGAGTGCTGGTATTTATGGCTCTCAGAAAAAATAAGAAGAGTGCAGAATGAAGTTATACGATGTACAATAAAAGAATTCCCACACGCCTCAGCTACCATAGCAATAAAGATATATTTATAACTAAGTTTCCGATCACCTAGAATATAACCTTTGGGCCTCCCTTAACGGTTACTGTTCCACCGTATCGTTTATATAGTTTTTTCCTCTCTCTTCTCCCTCACCAACCTTCTGGTTTCACCTCGGATGTTATTGCCCAGGGGTGTATTGAAGGGTGAGGGAGATTCAGCAATACTCGGTGTTCGTCACTTTTTTTTCTGCTAGACTACAAACAACATTTGTTAACAGGCAGGTTTTTCAGGTTGGGATATTTGGTTTTATCCATGAATCTATAGATATGTAGAATAGGTTTCTATGGTTCCAGCACTACGTAAATCTGTTAAAGAGTAGTACATTTTCACTGATTCAAATAAGTACACTTTCGCTTTCCCTCCAACGAAGCTCAATTCGCAAGGAGGGGAAAAAAAATCAAAACGCATTTATATGAATTGTAGATCTCCATGTTCCAGTACGATTTGCATGTTGAATAAGCAAGAGTATGTAAAAAAATTATCTCAATTTCAGTTTGTGTTTCTTTAAGAAACAATGTGTGTTGGAAGTAACTAAAAAACGCTGCAAATTATTACACAATGGTTTATTATTTTTCTATATAGATCACTCGTCTACAAAATCACCAACCATCCAATATGAAAAAAAATCAAAAAAAAAAAAAAAAAAAAAAAAAAAAAATCAAAAAAAAAATTTAAAAAAAAATCAAAATCACCAACCATTGATTGAATTTTGGTCAGCTCTAATTTGAACGGAGATTAGGCCTCTTTTGCGATTCACACTCGTGTTTTGATTTATATATATATACAGGGTGTCCAAGTAACTACGCTCCCCCCACTTATTTTCTCTAATAGTGTAAGAAAAAAAATCGGATTAACGCTATTCTTCATAATTTTTTGCGTAGAATTCAAAAATGACAAAATTACGAAGTGCGCAATCGCGCAACCATGCGCAATCATGATCAACTTTGTTTTTTCAAATGAGAACCCCCATTTTTTATTGCAGATTCGGATTCTACGTCAAATTTTATGAACATTTTACTTCGGCAACTTTTGTTTTTGGACGCGCGCAGCCCGCTCAGCGAGCGCTCAAAGATGCGCAACCCTGAGATTGCGCCAAAGTTGAGATGAAGGTAAACCTCAAGTGTGGCACATCACTTAGCATTGTTTTTCTACGCTGAATCGCGTGGTGATGTCCCTTTCTTGGTTTGATTTCATTTTACCGTATCTACAGCCGAAAAAGTCATTTTTTGAGGAGGAAATCATCGATTTTCCGTGGAATTTTTTCAGAGTATTGTTTTCTTCTCGAATTATTAATTTTTTGTGCAGGTAGACAATACAGTTTACATTAAGAGTTATTACCTATTTATTAAGAGTTTATTTGAGAGTTCTTAATTTATTAAGAGTTTATCGCTTAATTGTTTCAATCATTGTTCATCCAATCATGTTTTTAGAAGACTGAAAATTATTTTGCAAAATTTTCTGATAATTATGTAGAAGTTTCCCGTTATTTTACAATTTTAAAAATTTAATTTAATTACACTTTATTAGGATGATTTATTACCCTTAGAAAGTCGATGATTTCCTCCTCAAAAAATGACTTTTTCGGCTGTAGATACGGTAAAATGAAATCAAACCAAGAAAGGGACACCACCACGCGATTCAGCGTAGAAAAACAATGCTAAGTGATGTGCCACACTTGAGGTTTACCTTCATCTCAACTTTGGCGCAATCCCTGGGTTGCGCATCTTTGAGCGCTCGCTGAGCGGGCTGCGCGCGTCCAAAAACAAAAGTTGTCGAAGTAAAATGTTCATAAAATTTGACGTAGAATCCGAATCTGCAATAAAAAATGGGGGTTCTCATTTGAAAAAACAAAGTTGATCATGATTGCGCATGGTTGCGCGATTGCGCACTGCGCAATTTTGTCATTTTTGAATTCTACGCAAAAAATGATGAAGAATAGCGTTAATCCGATTTTTTTTCTTACACTATTAGAGAAAAAAGGTGGGGGGAGCGTAGTTACTTGGACACCCTGTATAGTTCAATATAAACCCTTAAATTTTTGTAGGGAGCGAACGGTGAAAAATTCTATAGAATCCAAAATTGAAGGAAAAACAATACCTTTATATCAAAATTTTTTGAGTTAGGGCGTTTTCAAAATTTCAAAATTGATTTTGGAACCCTTAGAAGTGACCTACATCAACCAAAAGCTTTGGGAAACAACTAGACCCCAAATGGAGCCTACATACCAAATTTCATCAAAATCGGTCAATGCTAAGTGGCAAAAGTGCCGCGTACGGTGAACGGCATACGGCGAACGGACGACCAAATTTGTATTCGATTTTTGGATTCTACGCACCTTGAAACGTAAACCATCAAATTTTGAGGGAGTGTTAAAATTTTTTTTTTCTTGGTCGATTCCAAAGGTTCATTATTGAAAATAATAAACCAAAACCATTCAGTTACTTTAAAATTCAATTTAAGGCCTTGAATAAATACGGAGTCAAGTCTTGCCTGTCTTAACTTTCTAATCATAGGATAAAAAAAATTGCGATGAGCTTCAAATGCCATATATTGGTCATTCGGTTGCACATACCTGCACCTACTGCTGCTAAAAATCCATTTCTTCTATCGGTACCTCCATTTCCATATCGTACATCCATTTCCTATTCTATACCTACTCTTACCACTATCATGTTTTTATTCATTTGCACACATTATTTGAAAACACAAGAGGAATAAGTTAGCAAAAAATCATACATTTTTGAACAAAAAAAGAAACGAAGAAGAGAGAAGAAAAAAGAAAGGAACGAAAAAAAGAACGAAGAGCAAAACAGGGTTACGTTATGGTTATGCTGAGGTAGGTACTTAATAAATATTGTTGGTATCACAATATTTAACGTGGTGCACCTTACTAACCAATTAAAATAATATCAAATCTTATAATATAAAGCTAATGGAGTAGAAGAATAGATACTTTTTTCGCTTCCGAGTCTACCAAGGTAGCGGAAGCTTTGTTTTCACTTTTCAAGGATGAAAAAAAGTTCTATAAAATCAGAATTTTCACTCGCGTTTTGCGTTTTAGACCTTTCTGAACAATTTTGGTTCCGTGTCTGTCTGTCTGTGTGGCTGTCATGAAATCCTTGTAACGGGCATAACTATACGAAGTTATTGTCCGATTTCGATGAAATTTGAGGGATTGTGCGGGTTGGTGTGTAGACGATCCCCTATGAAAATCATCATCCCCCGACTGATAGAAGCGACTGCGCATGCGCAAACGTTAATTCCTTGTAACAGCCATAACTTCCACATTTTCTACCTGATTTCAACGACATTTTCAGGGATTACACGGATTAGGTTGTAGATGGTCCCCAATGAAAATCAAGGCCTTAAAATTCTCACTAGCTTCTGCGCATGCGCAAACGTAAAATCCTTGTAACAGCCATAACACTTACATTTTTCATCCGAATTCGATGAAATTAGGGGTGCGCCTTGATTTTTTTTTAGATTTCTGATCGAAAGTAGACTACATCCTGAGAATTTTGGCAACAACCGCGACCTTCTAGCGAGAGTAGATCTGTTTCTATAAAGTAGTGTATGACAATCGACCCGATGTAAATTATGTCAGCTTTATTGGGATTTGTTTCTATAAATGTATAAAGTTTCGACCGCTTCTGACGTCACGCGCCCCTCTCGCCTGGGCGGGACCCCCCAGCCCACTGTGACGTCATAAACGGTCGAAACTTTAAACATATTGTTTAGTAATGCATGCATTCCAGGGGACGTCCCATTGGATAAGCATTAGATCAGTTTAACCAGTTGTTAAGTGATAAAACTGTTTCACCCGATGTAATTTATTTATTACTTTAGGCAAGAAATACTGACCCCCCCCCCCTCACTCTTATCCACCATAACATTTCTAGCGGCATGGGAGCCTCGAATTCGAAGAGCAATTTAAAATCCATGATCTACGATACCCAACATGCGAATTCGAGTTCACCCCCCCCCCCCCCCACCACCACCACCATGGTGCCAATCTGGCACCAAAGCGGAAATACGTGATAACATTGAACTTTCATCTATTAGTTTTAGTAGGCCTGTTCGTCAAGGTTCACATTCGTATTCAAGGTGAAACACAAAAAAAAAACCAAGAAATATGAGGTTTATGGTGCCCTGGCACCATGGTGGCACCACTTTTATTTCCATGGTGGTACTGAAAGTAATTCATGCAAATCCTAAGGTATAATGAGAATTTTTCCTCAATTTCAAAGCTTGGATACAATTAGTAAGCAGTAAAGGAACCGAAATATTGAAAAATCGGATATTTTGTGAATATTATCCCCCCACTCACCCCCTCCCCTTGCGAATTTTGGTACTCGGGTGAAATTATGTACAACTCGGAAGTTATTTGAGTCAAACAAAAAAAGAAACACGCAAATCGGTTGGAAATTTGAGGCCTGGGCAGAGTTTACAAGATTGTGCACGCAAACGCACGTTTTTTAAGCATTAACCCCCCCTTTCCCCCTCTTAAAAAGCAAAATCCAAAATTCCGGCGCCGTAGTGCACAACTAGATAGTATTTCGCGTCAAAAGAAAAAAGAACCACGAAAATCGTTTGAGAACTAAGGCCTGGGTAGAGTACACAAGATTATGCCCAAAAATGCACGTTTTTCGAGCATTAACCCCCCTTTCCTCCCCTTAAAAGGCAAAATTCGAAATTCCGGCGACGTAGTGCACAACTAGATAGTTTTCCGCGACGAACAAAAAAAGAACCAGGAAAATCGGTTGAGAACTAAGGCCTGTGCAGAGTACACAAGATTTTGTTACACACACACATACACACACACATACACACATACACACACACACACACAGACATACACCTATGGTTTTTTTCGCGGATTTGGATTCAGAATGGTCTACAACGGATTACTGTGTGGTTATTTTTTTTTTCTGTTGAGTGTTGTCCAACTTCACCCCAGATCGATCGCATAAGGACGCCCAAGTCTTACTGTGGGACGTCCTAAAAATTCATAGGAAAAGATTTACACACGCTAGAAGGTCGCGGTTGGTACCAAAATTCGCAGAATGAGGTCTACCTGAGATTAAAAATAACAATAAACAATTTTTCCTACCCATGCGCACACCCCATTCCCTAGGATTGTCCAGATTAGCGTGTAGATGGTCCCCTATGTTGGTAGTGAAAGGTACTTAGAGATGGGTGTTTTGAGATTAACTACTATGCATCGGATACGAGGAACCTATGTGCCACACCCACTTGGCAGACTTTTTTTATAAGTTGATAGGAATAACTTGAACATTGAGTTTTCAGAGCTGTTCTGGTGGCCTTTTACGTTTAAGTCGTCGTTCTGGTCTTGGAGAAGAGGGATTGTTCACGATGTTGGCAATGAGCTCGTTTGGATGGCCAGTATAGTTGAGTGTAGTTTCTGATAGGTGCTACGTAAGACACTGACATCAGGAATTTGTAAGTCTCTATGAAGAAGAGAGTTTCTAACTCACCACGGGGCGCCTGTGATCACTCTAAGACCCTGTTCTGGAATGCCTGGATTCGCTTTATTTGGGAATTGGATGCCTGGCAACTACACAGCCATATTGGACGAAGTGGCGTCAATAATTTAGATGAATAGAATTATTACTTTTCCTTTGTAGGTGAGCTGTGTCAAGGTGGATTTTCGAGGATTCAATGTCGTTCTCCAGAGGCAGCTCCACCTTCCGAGTTTGTCCACAAAATTCTGTAGCTCTGCAGATGACTGTAAATACATTCCTTACACCTGAATTTCGATAAACATAAAATAATCTTGAAAAACAAAACATATTAGTACATGTACTAATATACTCCGATGTATCGGAGCAGAATGAATGAAAATGAGACTCACTGTCGGTGCTAAATATGCATGTCAGTCAGTCCGCCTTGTCTGTCTGTGTTTCAGTCTGTTTGTGGTCCAACCAATCGATCTAACTAATAATAACTATGTGAGTGTTGAATTATATTTCATGGGTGTATTAATAAGCAATTATCTTTCTTTTCAGCCATAGCTTTCGTGATTGTTTTCGTATCTTTCTTCAAGTTGGAAAAGTAACCAGGTAGACGTAGGTTACAATAAATATAGTTTTTCATGGGTAAGCTTGTAATAACGTTGAGTGAACCAAACCAAGACCGGCAGTTGCCTCGAAAATGCAGCCTGGGGGAAAGCCGAGTCCGACTCCGCCCTCAAAGAGCAATCCGAGAAGATAGCGCAAAGCAAACTCGTATTAACCCCAAAGGCAGTGCCGAGCGAAAGGGGAAGCGTAATAAGAGCGTAAGTGTTGGGATAGGAAGAAAACCGTAACTTCCCGTTAGGTCCCTCCTGCGCTTTTCCTAGGCCGTGTCTTACACCCTCGCCTTTCAGTCTTCGCTCCATTTCTCCTCACGGCCTTTTTCAGGGCCTTCGGCAATTTACCGCACCTTTTAGAACGGAGGAAGAGCTCTGGGGGAAGCATCAACGGCTCTGAACATGGCGGTCGCTGGGAAATCCCACTTTACCGCGTAAGCCCCTGTTGACGGTGTCAGCGGCTTATTTCCACCTCCCGTATATTAGAAATTAAATTCAAGTTCAGAACAGAATGAGTCCACCTTAGCAGGGAACAATCTCTTTCATATCCACAAAAAATAATGTAATAACATTTTTGAAGAAAATATAACTATTGCATTGACCTCAGGAGTGTCTTCATAAAAATTCGTTTTGAAACATTCTAAAAAAATCTCAAAATCTAATTATTTTTATGTATATACATTTTCATAATATACACAGGTTTATACATATAGTATAACTTACGTAATTCCAGAAACTATTAACATGAAAGATGTTTTAGCCTTGAGCGAACTGGCCAAAATGGTCACGAAATTGTTTTGAAAAAAGCGACCCCCCCCTATTTTACAATGATTTCCGCTTACAACCAAGTCGTTTTCGAACTTTATCTTCGTCATTCGTGTTCCTAAAAGAAATCTTTCAACATTCGTTGGAAAGCCCTAAGTTTATGCATAATTTAGATACTGCCAAAACCGCTGTAATTATGGAATAAACTGAGAATGTTGGTAAACAACATTCAAGGAAAGAGCTCTGTTCACCAGTCAACAAGAAATTATTGAGAAAACATGTTATTATAGGTAGGTAGCGAAGTATTTTTTAAAGTATCCCCCCCTCAAAATTTGATGTTTTATGTTTCAAGGTACGTAGAATCAGAAAATCGAATAAATCACAGTAGGGACTTTCAAACGAGGTTTACCCACACATGTTCTATAAAGTAATTTCCAATGCTTGCATACGAGTCTGCAACACATTGGGACATTTTCATGTCAACCACTACACAACAAGGTAGTGAAGTAAGGTTGTTAGTTCAACCCAAGCATCAAAGTTTTCGTGACGATTTTTCAGTTCATGTGCCAAAGCAAAATGTAAGGTTGTTGATTGTTCTCTACGCAACACAGTGAGTCTATTTTATTTATTGGTCGCGTGAGCAAGTTTTCGTGACGATTTTTCAGTTTATGTGCCAAAGCAAAGACATGAAGATGTCAAAAATGCATTGGGCTGAAACGTGTTCCATGTTCTTATAATTTACGCCGTCGGCTTAAGTAGCAAGTTTTTTAATTTTAAGTAAATCAATTTGTAGTTGTGTCTTTGAACTCTGAAGGTTTTGTGCTAATATGCTCGATTCATGTACGTTGCAGAAGACATTTTGTCGAAAGAATTCGTTTCCAACGGATACTCAGTGGACAACCAGAACATTATGAAGGAAATCTTCGATTTAAACTTTGTCCAACTTGATCACGTCACGATGTTGAGATTATTTTTCTGGAATATATTTAATATAATATATGTATTAAGTTAATATTAATTATATAACATTAATTAATTATATATATTAATATTATTAATAAATAATTAAAATGTCAATAAGGGGAGCAATCCCTACTTGCCAATTCGGGGAGCACTGTGGCCGAGCGATCTACGGCATGTGTCTCTGGGGGCGAAACTCGGACCGGTTGCAGGGGCCGTGAGTTCGGGGCTCACCTTTGGAGCATATTTTCAGGCAAGTCGGTCGCAGTTTCCCCTCGTCACAACCCAGGGCGGTGAGGCAATGGGAAGCCGTGAGCGAAATCATCTGAACTAATTCTGATCTTCCCTTTGGAAGACAGCTGATGACGTCCGCGACACCAAGAATGGCAGTCGGCCTTAATTCCAACCTGAAATGGTTGTTTACTTTACTTACTTTTACTTTCCAATTCAAAAAACAAGAAGTTGGAAGTGCCGAAAACTGATCAACTCGTAGGGGGCGAACGGTTTGTCCTATGGAGCTTCGCGTGGTCTCATTCGATCCTAAAAACTCAATGTTATTTCAAATTGATGAAAAAACTATACCTTAATATCAAGGGTTTTTCAGCTAGGGTGTTTTGAACATTTCAGTCTTTATTTTTCACCCGTTAGAAGTGACGACTTAAATCAAAAGCTTCGTGGCACAACCAGACCCTAAATGGAGCCTGTATACCTATTTTCAGCGAAATCGATCCATGGTTAGGAAAGTGCCGCGTACGGCGGACGGACGGCAAAATTTGTATTCGATTTTTGGATTCTTCGTTCCTTGAAAAGTACCTAAACCAACAAATTTTGAGGGAGGAGGGGAGTACATTTATTTTTCTTGATAGATTCAAAAGGTTCATTATTGAAAATAATTAAGAATAAAGAAAATATTAAAGAAGAATAATTCTTCTTTAATATTTTCTTTATTCTTAATTATTATGCATCATCACCATCATCAATCTCTATACGAAAAGAAGAAAAGTTCTGGACCCGAATGATTATTATTAGAGTTTCTTTTGTTTAAATCCTTTTCTGAAAATCTTTACCTTTTGCGTTGGGATTCACTGCGATTCAATAACTCCCTACGTGTAGGAGGAAATCTCTACATCAGGCAACACTGATGAGAATACAAAATTTAGGTGTGTGTGAAGGCAAAAGAGCCTGGTAATGTCATTCTCGCCAACTCAACTCCAGCTTTGACAACAGACACCGTATTTTGAATTGATAATAAACATTTTCAGTTTCAAACTGCACTTTTGCACATAAGAAAAACGCTGCAAATCATTGCTCAAAGGTTTATTATTTTCTGTATAGATCACCCTTCTGTATAGATCACTGGTTCTCCATCAATAGCACCTACCACCATCTGTATTCTCCATTGACCCGCCCTCTCAAATTTCAGCTTCCTGCGTTCAACAGAAGAGGAAATGGCCTTGGAGCTCACTCAGCTGATCAGTGACCACTCATGCGCCTTCAGCATTCTCCATTGACCCGCCCTCTCAAATTTCAGGTTCCTGCGTTCAACAGGAGAGGAAATGGCCTTGGAGCTCACTCAGCTGATCAGTTACCACTCAGGCGCCTTCAGCATTCTCCTTTGACCCTGCCTCTAAAATTTCAGCTTCCTGCGTTCAACAGGAGAGGAAATGGCCTTGGAGCTCACTCAACTGATCAGTGACCACTCAGGCGCCTTCAGCATTCTCCATTGACCCGCCCTCTCAAATTTCAGGTTCCTGCGTCCAATAGGAGAGGAAATGGCCTTGGAGCTCACTCAGCTGATCAGTTACCACTCAGGCGCCTTCAGCAATCTCCATTGATCCTGCCTCTCAAATTTCAGGTTCCTGCGTTCAACAGGAGAGAAAATGGCCTTGGAGCTCACTCAGCTGATCAGTGACCACTCAGGCGCCTTCAGCATTCTCAATTGACCCGCCCTCTCAAATTTCAGGTTCCTGCGTTCAACAGGAGAGGAAATGGCCTCGGAGCTCACTCAGCTGATCAGTGACGACTCAGGCGCCTTCAGCATTCTCCATTGACTTTTGATTATGGAAATTTGATTACTGGTTACGCAGAAGGCAAAACTGTATACAAATCGAAGAAATGAACAGCGATCGCATTTTAGTCAGAAAAAATTTCAACGCAGATTAGACCTCTTTTGCGATTCACACTCATGATTCTGTTTTATCGAAGGAAAACCTTCAAGTACTCGTAGGGACTGAACGGTTAGCCCTACAGAGCTCCGGGTGGTCTCAAAATTTTTTTAAAATTCAGTACTATTTAAAATTAGTGAAAAAACGATACCTTTATTTCGAGAGTTTTCGAGCTAGGGCACTCTTGAAAATTTCAACCCTTAATTTTCACCCCTTAAAAGTGACCTACATCAACCAAAAGCTTCGCGGCACAACTAGACCCCAAATGGAGCCCATATACCAAATTTCATCGAAATCGGTCCATGGTAACTATGAAAAGTGCCGCGTACGGCGTACGGTGTACGGCGTACGGCGTGCGGCGGACGGACGGAAATTTTTTTATTCGATTTTCGGATTCTACGTACCTTGAAACGTAAAACATCACATTTTGAGGGGGGGTTAAATTTTTTTTTTCTTGCTCGATTCCAAAGGCTTATTATTGAAAATAATAAACCAAAATTACACTTTTTCGAGCGTTTTTGGCTGTAAAAATTTATCTGACTAGTACAATTAGTAGAGACATTCACGAAACGTACATGTACGGTAGAACTCGCTACAACAAGGGGCGTCAACATAAAGAAGTAACATCGACATTAATTTTACTTCTAAATAACGGGCCTCCTTGTTAAGATGACGGTGAATTCAGCAGTAAGTACCAACCAATCGCGAAGGGGTTCCAACGATTCAAATTAGGCCAATGAGAAGAGAAAATGATGGAGGAGTGACAGCCATAGGAAGAGTCTCCGCCCCCACGACCGGTTCATTATTTTGGGCACTCCAGTTTGGGAGCACAATCACATCGAGGGTCGAGATCTTGTTAAAGCAACGAAATACAGTCGTTCGAGTTCACGTCAGGGGTGAGGGTACTTACGAATAACGACTTTTTGAAGAGTGCTGTCATTACAGGAATGTTTTTCCTTTACTAACAGAGTGAAAACTTCTCTCATTCACAACAATAACTTCGCTTAATTTACGAACGATTTAAGGTGACAGTGTTTTGTTGATTAGTTTGATTTTTTTTTAAAACATGGGACATGTTATTGCCCAAGGGTAACTATCCGAAAAAACGTTACGCGAAAGGGGGACGAAAATCGGTCAAGCGCCTTTTTCATCACTCCGAACGTACTTAGGCCTTTTTCAACACCCCGGTTTTTCGAAAAAGCGCACAGTACTGTGAGAATGTGTAAAAAATCGAAAAAACGTCTATTAGTATTGGAAAAGAGCGCAAGAACCTATCCCCAGATAGTCTTTGAGCACGTCCAAATAGGTTTTCTGACCTCACAAGCCTCTTACGGATCACCAGAGGGCAAGTTCCGCGATTATTTATGTTAATAAATCATTTCACCCAAAACGCATACGATGGACTCCTGCTCATTATGAGTGCGGATACCGTCACATCAAAAAGTTGGGTCTTCATGACGAGTCACGGCATAAGTAATTATGTGCTTTATTCACGTTTTTAAATAATGTTTGAAGTATGAATTTCTCCTAAGCACTCGGTAAAATCGTCACAATAATAATTCCCAATTTTTCTTCTTAAACCTTAACATTAAATGGTGAATTTCTCAAATGAGGAATTAGAGCATTTGATGAATGTTTTCTGGCACTATCCCTTGACTCAATCCTGTTGGAATTTGCCGCGACTAGCCGCGACTTTTTTTCTATGAAATTTTCAATCCTAATAGAAAGCTTTTTGAAAAATTAAAGTCGCAGGAAAGTGTGGAGAGGAAAAAAAACCACATCCTCGCATTTTTCATATCAACAGAATAGAACAGAAAAGATTATGAAGTCATCAACCAGTATCTGATTAGGGATAACTTCATTGACACGACCACCGTCCACAAAACTGATACCTAATGCTGTACCAAGCACATCTAACCCTATGGAACTGTCAAGATTGGGGTTGACCATCATGAACCAAGGAGACGTGCCAACCTTTCGAAGAGCTGGATGTAGAGGGACCATACCCGACATTACTATGGCCTCCGATAGCCTCGCAGCAAAACTTAGCAGGTGGAAGGTACTGGAGGATTACTCCGCCAGCGACCATCAGTACATTGAGTTTGAGATAGGTAAGTACGTGCCCAGTCTGGGAGAGGCCCCCCCTCCGCGCTGGAATGTGGAGCGGCTGGATAAGGATCTGTTCCGTACTATGATCCATATGAGTAGAGGCACCCTCGAGGGCATTAAACACCGCATTGTGGGTGGACCCATTGCTATGATGCTGGTAACAGCTACAATGGGCCTGCTAACCAAGGCATGCGAGTGCTCTATGCCAAAGAGGAAAGCCATGCGGGATCGTCGCCCTGTTTATTGGTGGAACCAGGAGATTGCTGACCTGAGGAAGAACTGTTTTCGACTCCGGAGACTAGCTCAAAGAGCCAGGCCGAGGGACTATTATGATTTCCAGCAAAAGACCGAGCAGTACAGGGCAGCAAGACACGCACTAAAAGTGGTTATTGCCAAAAGTAAAGCCCAGAAATGGAAGGATCTGTGTGATGAGGTCGAGAACGACCCCTGGGGACTTGGGTATAAGATTGTGCTGAAGAAACTCAGGGGGATGGACTTAACCTCGACAATGGCACCGGAAGTGAAGGACAGAATTGTGGGGGAATTGTTCCCTGAACACGAGGTTGAAGACCGTCCACCGGTCGAGGTCACCGGTGAGATCCCTCTCTTCACTAAAAACGAGGTGCTGTGTGCAGCAAAATCTATGCACAACAAAAAGGCTCCAGGTCCAGATAGGATCCCTGTAGAGATACTGAAGATTGTTGTCGATGAACAGCCAGAAATATTGTTGGACATGTATAACGCATGTTTGAAGGAGGGCATCTTCCCGAGTCAGTGGAAAATTGCAAGACTAGTCCTCATTGGAAAAGGGAAAGGTGATCCCAACACTGCGTCAGCACACAGACCTCTGTGTATGCTGGACACTGCAGGGAAGTTGTATGAGAAGATGGTGAGGCTCAGAACGCTGGCTGCGATCGCAGAGGCTGGGGGCTTGTCCCCGAAGCAGTATGGTTTCACAGCGGGAAGATCAACTGTCGATGCAGTCTGTGAGGTGGTCTCTGCAGCCCAGGCTACGCAGACGGGTAACCACCGGAGCAGAGACATCTGCATGGCAGTTACTCTAGATGTAAAGAACACCTTCAATTCGGCAAAATGGAGTGACATCCTGGCGGCTCTCAGGGACTTTAGCATCCCAGGGTATCTTTACCGGGTCCTTCAGGACTACCTGACAGATCGGTGGTTGGAGTACGACACTGTGGAAGGAACGAGGAGGAAACGAGTCACCTCGGGAGCTGCCCAAGGCTCAGTCCTAGGGCCAGACCTCTGGAATGTCAGCTATGATGGGATCCTTCACATAGAAATGCCAGAAGACGTCTTCCTTGTGGGGTACGCTGATGATATAGTGGCGGTTATGAAGGCTCGAACCACCGAAGCCTTGCAGCTCAAGCTGAATCAGACCATGAGAAGAATACTGGAATGGATGGGATCCCGATCCCTGTCACTGGCTATTCAAAAAACGGAGATTGTCCTTCTAACCCGGAAGAGAATAGACAGAAATATCCAGATGCTTGTCGACGGCCAGAGCATTATCACGTCTGACGTAATAAGGTATCTGGGTGTCATGCTGGATGTGAAACTGAGCTTCTGGGCGCACATATGTAAGGCAGCTGATAGGGCGGCTGCAGTGGTGGGGAGGCTGGGCCGTCTTATGGCTAACATGGGTGGCCCATCCTCCTCCAAACGCAGGCTGCTCATGAGAACAACCGATGCCATCTTGTTGTACGGTGCTGAAGTATGGGCAGACGCTCTGAAGTTTCAAAAATACAGGACGCGTATTGAATTGGTGCAGCGACGTGGTGCACTAAGGATATGCAGCGGCTACAGGACGGTTTCTGCCCCTGCAGTGCAGGTTGTTGCCGGGGTCACACCAATTGACCTACTGGCAGACGAGCGCAGGAGGATCCACCTGAGGAAAGCGGAGAATGCGCCAATGGTGGTTAAGAAGGAAGAACGAGAAGAGACCATGAGGAGGTGGCAAAATAGGTGGAGGTCTGAGAGTCGAGGACGATGGACTGCAAGGCTGATTCATGGTGTCAAGGAATGGACAGAGAGAGTGCACGGGGAAGTGAATTATTATCTTACACAATTCCTTACCGGGCACGGTTATTTTCGGTCCTTCCTGAAAAAGATTGGGCGGACCACGGATTCGCGGTGTCTGTACTGCCAGCAGCAGCGTGACCGCATCACAGACGACGAGCAACAGGATCAAGATGGAGTCGCAGAAGGCCTGGAGATCGAGGAAGACGATGTGTACCACACATTCTTCCAGTGTCCTAGATGGGAGAGAATGCGGAGTAGCCTGATTGACGAAGTCGGTGAACTTCAGCCAGAGACCATCGTTAATAAGATGATGGAGACAAAGGAGAACTGGGATGCCATCAATACCTACGTCATCGCAGTTCTCAAAGAGAAGGAAAGAAATAGGGATTGGGAAGGCCTAACATCATAAACGCCCCATCCCCTATCGAAGCCAAGGAGGAGCCTAAAGACATTAGGCCTCACGAAGAGGAAGCCCAGCAACAGCCGGGCTGAAAAAGGGGCTGTCCCGAAGTAATGCATCAACTGTAGTCCCGGGGCAGTCCAGACGAACAGAGGAGGTTTTAGTGGGTAACCAGTTGCTTATAGCGGCCGGACCCCCACATAAAGGGCGGTGAGACAAACATCCCTCTCCCGCTGTCAACCAATAAACGGTTTCCTCCTCTATAGAAAAAAAAAAAAAAAAAAAAAAAAAACCCTATGGAACTGAGTTTTGGAAGCGCTCTCTCCAGCATCAGCAGCGCTAATGACAGTGACGATTTAGATTCATCAATCAGTGCAATGCACTTCTAAAGACATCTATGAGACCTATGTTTCGGTATCTAAACTTTTGTAAAATTGGTGAAATGTTACTTTTGTTTTGAATTTAAAATTTCAGTATTTTTCATAAACTTCTTCTAATATTATTTATTGTGCAATTTTTTTTCCTTGAAATATGAAGTAATATGAAATCCATGATCGGAGCAACCTTCCCTAACAGAACTCTCCACAAATTGATTTTTGATCACTTGACCTATAAACTCATAGTACTGTGAAGCGCCGAGTTTCGAACCACCACGGCCCTCATTGATAGTGCAAACTCTGTCGGTCCAGAGCCTGCTACCTTCCTGTTGCTCGTTCCATAATCCTTCTCGTTGCATGTTTCAGCATTCCTTCTCTGTGTTTTTGTAATCACATACCTTCTCTGTTCCAAGTTCATTTTTCTGTCGAAGTTGTCACCTAGGTACACGATTATGCATGGTAAGTACCAACTTCGATTAAGCGGATTTTTATTTTTTATGTATTTGGCTGGCATCGCTTTTACCAAAATGTTATCGAAGGATCTCGTAACCTAGGCGTATAGTTGTGATGTGTTCTTTGACGTTTTGGATATTTGGATATTTTCGATTTGTTAATGATAACAATACCTTAGGGGCATGAAGAGGCGAATGATATTACGAGCAATTTGAAAAGCAGGCCCATAAATAGGTAAATTAAAACAACAGACGCTGCATAGGATGTGGCTTTTTCATTAAAACTATCTTAATCTATGGCAATAACATTACTATCCGAGAGATGTCGGTGCCTTAATTACGAAATTATTTGATTCTTGGTTCTAATGGACGCACAACTACTGTGTAGGTACAACCAACAACGTACGCTTTTGATTCAACTCTTACGACCACGGAGGGTGCAAACGGAGGGTGTCATACAGAGCTCTGGGTGGTCTCATTCAATTCTCGATTTGATGAAATTGACCCCTGGTGCAGATTTTGAGACTGTTTCATTCTCATATTACCTTTGTTCCCAGAGAGCTGCATCGTCATCAATGGTGATTTTGCTTATAACACGATGATTTTGATCACTGAAGGAGATTTTGAGTTAACTGTGGATGAAGACACGTTACACATATTATGTGTAACGTGCCTTCTTAAGTTATTATGGAAACACTTGGAGTAGGGATGGGTATCGTTATAAAAGTATCAATATTTTGTATCGATACTGTATCGTATCCTAGTATCGATATCTCAAGTATCGTTGGGCATGAGTATCGATATTTTAAAATATCGAGTAGAGATACTTTAGTGCCACAAACTATCAGTATTATCCAATATTCTCAAGAAAAATAATTTTTTCAACAATTGTTATTCATTCTGGTTTATTATTTTCAATAATGAACCTTTGGAATCGACCAAGAAAAAAAAATTTTAATACCCCCTCAAAATTTGATGGTTTACGTTTCGAGGTACGTAGAATCCAAAAATCGAATAAAAATTTGGCCGTCCGTCCGCCGTACGCCGTACGCGGCACTTTTGCCACTTAGCATTGACCGATTTTGATGAAATTTGGTATGTAGGCTCCATTCGGGGTCTAGTTGTTCCCCCGAAGCTTTTGGTTGATGTAGGTCACTCCTAAGGGTTCCAAAATCAATTTTGAAATTTTGAAAACGCCCTAACTCAAAAAATTTCGAAATAAAGGTATTGTTTTTCCTTCAAATTAAGATTCTATAGAATTTTTAGAATTTTTTGAGACCACGCGGAGCTCTGTAGGACAAACCGTTCGCTCCCTACGAAAATTTAAGGGTTTATATTGATATATATATATAATTTTGGCAGGTTTTTGACTAGTCCAATGTAAATGGAGGTGGAGTAAATGACCAAGCTAGTCTTCAGTAGTTTTTCTTTATTGCCACGACGTTTCTGTCCTGGATCAGGACCCTAATCATGTGTAGAATCTACAAAAAATGTGATAGTTGAACATGAGTTGGTGTCTACATAATTACTAGCTACATACATGAAACTATCTTGATGGTAATGTTGAAATATAATTACTTACAGTGAGTCTTCTTAGTGTAGAGTTCAGGTGGCATTTAACTCAACAAATATAACTTATTATCAATGTAAGTTGTAAGAAGAAAACACGAGGAGATATGTCACTGATGGGTGGAGATTCCCATTTAGTTATGACGTTGCAGTTGTATGGATACTATTTTATATGGAACACATTATTATAGGTACAATTGTATGGATGTTGGTCTTAGTTTAATATACAACATGGAATGAGGAATACCTACATGAAAATTGTTTTGAATGCAACCAATTAGACTAATTTTTTCAATAAATTCGGTATGGAAAACAGTGTACGACATATTATATTGAATAACAACTAACTTAGACTAACCATTACAATTTTGGTATGGGGTACAGTATAATTTATATTATGTTGAATAAAGAAAAGAATTGTCAATGGTTAAAACCGATGTTTTTGATGGAGTAAAGGTGGAGAAATAGGTAATAATTTTTTTTTTTTTTTTTTTTTTCAAATAATATTAAAAAAAAAAAAAAAAAAATTGTGGGTGGGGAAGAGGGAATTAACTCATAATGAGCTTATGGTAAGCAGTGGATAGCCCTTTTACGTCTCTTTTAAAATTAATATTGTTGTTGTCTTTGTTTTTTAATATGTATGCCATTTCTTTAATTTTTCGTTTTTCAAAGTTCGGTTCAATGCAGCAAATTTCCCAGTTTTTGATTTCGGGTTTGTGTTTCGTAATAGCTATGTGTTTTGCAAATGCAGTTGGGTAAATGTCTTCTTCCGGATTAGGATTGTTTCTAGTGAAGGCTTTCTTGTTGTCGTTGTTGTGTCCTTTGATTCTTTCCGAACCCAGCTGTCTGGTTTCCCCTATGTAAATGGAGTTGCAATCTTGGCAATTGGCAGAATAAACTATGTTGCTAATTTCTTCTTTTTTCATAGGGTCTTTTATTTTTGAAAAATGTTTACGGTTTCTATTGTTTGGGTGATTGTAAAAAGATATTCTTGTTGTAGGGCTGTATGTCTTGAGTTTTTTCTTTATTAATTCAGAAGTAGGGCCTATATATCTTATTGAGGCAAAGTTTGTTATGGTGGGTAGGGAAGTCTGAGTTGTTTGATTTGGTGTGGAGTTTTCTGGTTGTTGTTGATTGATTTTTGATGGTTGGTTGTTATTTATGTGTTGGAGAGTCTGGAATATAAGTTTTTTGATAAGTTTGAGGGGATAACCGTTAGCAAGAAGTATTGTTTTACAGTTGTTTATTATTTTGGGGTGAAATTTGAAATCTGATAGAGCAAGTCTTCTTTGGAAAAGGTTTTTAGCTGTATTGAATTTTATTTGATAAGGCTGATGTGAATGGTAGTTTATGATTCGTCCAGAATAGGTGGGTTTTTGGTAATAATCTGTTGTAATTTTGCCATCTGGTTGTCTGATTATTTTGAGATCCAAGAAGGGTAAGTAATTATCGGTTTCTGATTCGAATGTGAATTTCATGTGGGGTTTGCAGTAGTTGTTAAATTCTTTAAGTAATGGTTCTATTGTTGACTGGTCTACAATAAGTATAGAGTCATCGACGTATTTTTGTACCCATTTTATTTTTTCACCGAATTTTGGGATAATAGAGCTATAGATTTCGTCTAATACCAGGTCGGCAATCAAAGGAGAAACTGGAGATCCCATAGGGATTCCTAGTATTTGTTTGTAGAAATTGTTTTGGGATACTAGGTAGTTACTATCAAGTACAAAATCAACTATTTCCATGAATGTTTTGTAGTTTAGTTTGGGGTTATTGGTTTTTATATCAGGCCAATGTTTTTTGATGACAGTAATGATAAGATCTAAGGGTATGGTGCTAAATAGGGATACAGAATCCATTGATATCAGTTTGTAATTGTTTGAAACAGTTAAATGTTTTAAAGATTCTTTAGTTTGGAATGAGTTTTTAGTGTTGTAGGTTGTAGTGTCAATGCATGGTTTTAGTAAAGTTGATAAATATTTTGAAAGATTGTAGTTAGGACTATTTTGAGAACTAACTATTGGTCTTAGTTGTTTGGGATCAAGTTTTTTGTGTACTTTGGGTAGTGCGTAAATTCGGGGAGCTGTGCATTTGTGGGAAACCAGTTGTATTTGGGCTGTTTTATCAATTATTTTATTTTTGTGGAGGTTATAAATTATTCTATTGGCGGTTCTTTCTAATCTTTTGGTTGGATCCTTTTCAAGTTTCTTGTAAGTGGTTTTGTCATTTAGTATGTTTTCAAGTCTATTATGATAATCATCTTTTAGCATGATGACACTGATAGCACCTTTATCAGCCTTTAGGACGAGTAGTTGGGGATTTTTCTGGAGGAATTCTTTTGTAATTTTGTTATCATTTTTAGAGACGTATGGGTTGTTGGTGTGGTTGGGAGGAAGTTTTCTTGATTTTAAATTGGATAAAACATTGACAATTTCACATCTAGCTGCTTTTTTGGAGTCGTCATCAGTATTGAGTGCTCCAATTGAGGGGAAAAATTCTGCACAATTGATAAACATGTACCAATAATTGATATGGTTGCTGATGTAGAGAATGCAATTGGAGCACTCAATACTGATGACGACTCCAAAAAAGCAGCTAGATGTGAAATTGTCAATGTTTTATCCAATTTAAAATCAAGAAAACTTCCTCCCAACCACACCAACAACCCATACGTCTCTAAAAATGATAACAAAATTACAAAAGAATTCCTCCAGAAAAATCCCCAACTACTCGTCCTAAAGGCTGATAAAGGTGCTATCAGTGTCATCATGCTAAAAGATGATTATCATAATAGACTTGAAAACATACTAAATGACAAAACCACTTACAAGAAACTTGAAAAGGATCCAACCAAAAGATTAGAAAGAACCGCCAATAGAATAATTTATAACCTCCACAAAAATAAAATAATTGATAAAACAGCCCAAATACAACTGGTTTCCCACAAATGCACAGCTCCCCGAATTTACGCACTACCCAAAGTACACAAAAAACTTGATCCCAAACAACTAAGACCAATAGTTAGTTCTCAAAATAGTCCTAACTACAATCTTTCAAAATATTTATCAACTTTACTAAAACCATGCATTGACACTACAACCTACAACACTAAAAACTCATTCCAAACTAAAGAATCTTTAAAACATTTAACTGTTTCAAACAATTACAAACTGATATCAATGGATTCTGTATCCCTATTTAGCACCATACCCTTAGATCTTATCATTACTGTCATCAAAAAACATTGGCCTGATATAAAAACCAATAACCCCAAACTAAACTACAAAACATTCATGGAAATAGTTGATTTTGTACTTGATAGTAACTACCTAGTATCCCAAAACAATTTCTACAAACAAATACTAGGAATCCCTATGGGATCTCCAGTTTCTCCTTTGATTGCCGACCTGGTATTAGACGAAATCTATAGCTCTATTATCCCAAAATTCGGTGAAAAAATAAAATGGGTACAAAAATACGTCGATGACTCTATACTTATTGTAGACCAGTCAACAATAGAACCATTACTTAAAGAATTTAACAACTACTGCAAACCCCACATGAAATTCACATTCGAATCAGAAACCGATAATTACTTACCCTTCTTGGATCTCAAAATAATCAGACAACCAGATGGCAAAATTACAACAGATTATTACCAAAAACCCACCTATTCTGGACGAATCATAAACTACCATTCACATCAGCCTTATCAAATAAAATTCAATACAGCTAAAAACCTTTTCCAAAGAAGACTTGCTCTATCAGATTTCAAATTTCACCCCAAAATAATAAACAACTGTAAAACAATACTTCTTGCTAACGGTTATCCCCTCAAACTTATCAAAAAACTTATATTCCAGACTCTCCAACACATAAATAACAACCAACCATCAAAAATCAATCAACAACAACCAGAAAACTCCACACCAAATCAAACAACTCAGACTTCCCTACCCACCATAACAAACTTTGCCTCAATAAGATATATAGGCCCTACTTCTGAATTAATAAAGAAAAAACTCAAGACATACAGCCCTACAACAAGAATATCTTTTTACAATCACCCAAACAATAGAAACCGTAAACATTTTTCAAAAATAAAAGACCCTATGAAAAAAGAAGAAATTAGCAACATAGTTTATTCTGCCAATTGCCAAGATTGCAACTCCATTTACATAGGGGAAACCAGACAGCTGGGTTCGGAAAGAATCAAAGGACACAACAACGACAACAAGAAAGCCTTCACTAGAAACAATCCTAATCCGGAAGAAGACATTTACCCAACTGCATTTGCAAAACACATAGCTATTACGAAACACAAACCCGAAATCAAAAACTGGGAAATTTGCTGCATTGAACCGAACTTTGAAAAACGAAAAATTAAAGAAATGGCATACATATTAAAAAACAAAGACAACAACAATATTAATTTTAAAAGAGACGTAAAAGGGCTATCCACTGCTTACCATAAGCTCATTATGAGTTAATTCCCTCTTCCCCACCCACAATTTTTTTTTTTTTTTTTAATATTATTTGAAAAAAAAAAAAAAAAAAAAAAAATTATTACCTATTTCTCCACCTTTACTCCATCAAAAACATCGGTTTTAACCATTGACAATTCTTTTCTTTATTCAACATAATATAAATTATACTGTACCCCATACCAAAATTGTAATGGTTAGTCTAAGTTAGTTGTTATTCAATATAATATGTCGTACACTGTTTTCCATACCGAATTTATTGAAAAAATTAGTCTAATTGGTTGCATTCAAAACAATTTTCATGTAGGTATTCCTCATTCCATGTTGTATATTAAACTAAGACCAACATCCATACAATTGTACCTATAATAATGTGTTCCATATAAAATAGTATCCATACAACTGCAACGTCATAACTAAATGGGAATCTCCACCCATCAGTGACATATCTCCTCGTGTTTTCTTCTTACAACTTACATTGATAATAAGTTATATTTGTTGAGTTAAATGCCACCTGAACTCTACACTAAGAAGACTCACTGTAAGTAATTATATTTCAACATTACCATCAAGATAGTTTCATGTATGTAGCTAGTAATTATGTAGACACCAACTCATGTTCAACTATCACATTTTTTGTAGATTCTACACATGATTAGGGTCCTGATCCAGGACAGAAACGTCGTGGCAATAAAGAAAAACTACTGAAGACTAGCTTGGTCATTTACTCCACCTCCTATATATATATATATATAAATCAAAACACGAGTGTGAATCGCAAAAGAGGCCTAATCTCCGTTCAAATTAGAGCTGACCGAAATGCGATCGATGGTTGGTGATTTTGATTTTATTTTTTATTATTTTTTTATTTTTATTTTGTTTTATTTTTTTATTTTTATTTTTTTTTCTCTTCATATTGGATGGTTGGTGATTTTGTAGACGAGTGATCTATATAAAAATAATAAACCGTTGTGTAATAATTCGCATCGTTTTTTACTATCAAGAGTCCAAGCAGGGTGAGTTTCACCACGATAACAACGTTATTTGTGCAACCAAAGAGTAATGACACAAAAGCCTCTCTACTTTCTTCATTTTTCAGCCATTATGTTCTTCCGCACATTATGTGTTCCGCGAGAACTGTTTCGATATTCGATATTTAGAAATATCGGATCCAAAGTATCGATATCCAAAAATATCGGATAGTGAAGTATCGATACTAAAATATCGAGTATCGGTACAAAAGTATCGATATTTTGAAATATCGAGTATCGATACCCATCCCTAACTTGGAGATTATTTATGTCATCTGCTTAGCAACAACTATTTGAGACGAGATACAATAGAGATGGGCAAAACGGTTCACCAAGAAGAACGGATCTGAGCGCTCCGCTCATTCAAAAGATCCGGATCTTTTCGACGGATCAGTGGCTCTTTTTGGCTCTTTTGAGCTCGTATTTATTGTAGAGATGAAAATACGACGAAAAACGCTACAAATTGTTACACAACGGTTTATTTTAGTTCTGCCCGGAAATGTTTATTCGATTATTGGATTCTACACTACCTTGAATCCTAAGCCATGAAATTTTGAGGGCGAGAGGGAATAATTTCTCTGTTGCTCGATTCCAATGGTTCATTATTGAAAATAATAACCCAAAAAGCGCTGTTGTTCAATAAAGATGCTCAACAAATCCTTCAAAAATCAACGAAAATTAATAAATGAACACGATTAAAGCAATGAATAAGTAAGACTTGAAAATACAGTTTTTTGGTAAAATATTTATTTATATGAAATCTGCATTTTTCATGCCTCTAATGACAAACCACAATTTAAAAAAAAATTCCTAGTAGGTACCTATAACATTTTTATAATATAACATTTTGATGTTATATCATGTTATTCAACAAAGAAAATTAAGGTAACCAAGGTGAAAGAGAATAAACGAACCAATAAGTACGTAAGCTTCAATATTGATAATATTGGTAAGATAAGGCTGTGCTTTTGCTTGCCTTTTGAACTTGTATCAGAAAGCTCCTCACAAAAAATCATGATGTAAAAATCAAACAGGGAGAAAAAACAACGGAAAGAATCAGAAAGTGGGTCACAGAAAACACTGGAAAAATACGGTTAAGTTTACGACCATAAATACAATAATGCATGTGGTGGTACGATACAATTCCGCAAAATTGTATTGCTTGATAGACTTATATCGTATTTTCCCTCGGAATTATCGTACGGGTTGGCAACAGTGAGCTGACGAAAAGGAGGTCCTAATTTTCCCGAACACTGCCGATCTCAAAACAACCGAAGAACGAAGAGCCGCCGTTCTCAAAAGGACCGAAGATCGAAGAGCCGCCGTTCATTTATTTTACTGGATCTCAAGAGATCCAAAGATCGAAGAACCGCGATTCATTTGTCATTTTTACTGATCCGCAGTTCACTCGCTCTTTTGAAGAACCGATCTTCACCGATTACTACCAGCACTGAGCTCAAAAGATCCGAAGAGCCGCGGTTCTTTTTTACTGACCCGTGGTTCACTCGCTCTTATGAAAGACCCGGCTCAAAGAACCGGATCTTTAATGAGCGACCCATCTCTAAGATACAAGTTTTGATGCTTCAGAAATGCTTGCATACGAGTCTGCAACACATTGGGACATTTTCATGTCAACCACTACACAACAAGGTAGTGAAGTAAGGTTGTTAGTTCAACCCAAGCATCAAAGTTTTCGTGACGATTTTTCAGTTCATGTGCCAAAGCAAAATGTAAGGTTGTTGATTGTTCTCTACGCAACACAGTGAGTCTATTTTATTTATTGGTCGCGTGGGCAAGATTTGCTTAGTTTTTGTGACGATTTTGCTTCCGAGTCTACCAAGGTAGCGGAAGCTTTGTTTTCACTTTTCAAGGTCGAAAAAAAAAAGTTCTCCAAAATCAAAATTTTCACTCGCGTTTTGCGTTTTAGACCTTTTTGAACAATTTTGGTTCAGTGTCTGTGTGTCTGTGTGTCTGTGTGTCTGTGTGTCTGTGTGTCTGTCTGTCTGTCTGTCTGTCTGTCTGTGTGTCTGTCATGAATTCCTTGTAACGCGCATAACTATACGAAGTTATTGTCCGATTTCAATGAAATTTTCAGGGATTGTGCGGGTTGGTGTGTAGACGGTCCTCTATGAAAATCATCATCCCCGGACTAATAGAAGCGACTGCGCATGCGCAAAGGTGAATTCCTTGTAACGGCCATAACTTCTACATTTTTCATCCGATTTCAATGAAATTTTCAGGGATTGTGCGGGTTGGTGTGTAGACGGTCTCCTATGAAAATCATTACCTTCGGACTGATAGTAGCCACTGCGCATGCGCAAACGTGAATTTCCTTGTAACGGCTATAACTTCCACTTTTTGTACCCGATTTCGATGAAATTTTCAGGGATTATGCGGATTATGTTATAGATGGTCCCCTATGAAAATCACCACCTTCGGACTGATAGTAACGGCTGCGCATGCGCAAACGTGAATTTCCTTGTAACGGCCATAATTTCTACATTTTCTATCCGATTCCAATGAAATTTTCAGGGATGTTACAGATTAGTATTTAGATGGTCCCCTATGAAAATCATCATCCCCGGACTGATAGAAGCGACTGCGCATGCGCAAAGGTGAATTCCTTGTAACGGCCATAACTTCTACATTTTCCATCCGATTTCAATGAAATTTTCAGGGATTGTGCGGGTTGGTGTGTAGACGGTCTCCTATGAAAATCATCACCTTCGGACTGATAGTAGCCACTGCGCATGCGCAAACGTGAATTTCCTTGTAACGGCTATAACTTCCACTTTTTGTACCCGATTTCAATGAAATTTTCAGGGATGTTACAGATTAACTTGTTTTGATGTTTTGGGATTAACTACTATGCATAGGATCATCTATACAATCGGGTTATGGATACGAGGAAGCTATGTGCCACACCCACTTGGCAGACGTTTTTCAGTTCATGTGCCAAAGCAAAGACATAAAAATGTCAAAAATAGTAACTTTATAACAGAGTTTCTGAAGTAACATACACTAACCAAGAGTTTCGAGACAACAAATGGAGCCCATATACCAAATTTCATCAAATTCGGTCCATGGTAACTAAGGAAAGTGTCGCGTACGGCCGGAAAAATTTTAATTCGATTTTTGGATTCTACGTAGGTACCCACCATGAAAAAAACATCAAATTTTGAGGGGGTTCAATTTTGGTTTATTATTTTCAATAATAAGCCTTTGGAATCGAGCAAGAAAAAACAATTTTTAACCCCCCCTCAAAATTTGATGTTTTATGTTTCAAGGTACGTAGAATACGAAAATCGAATAAAAAAACGCGGCACTTTTCTTAGCAACACTGGACCGATTTGGTTTAAATTTGGTATATGGGCTCCATTTGTGGTCTAGTTGTGCCGCGAAGCTTTTGGTTGATGTAGGTCACTTCTAAAGGGTGAAAATTAAGGGTTGAAATTTTCAAGAGTGCCCTAGCTCGAAAACTCTCGAAATAAAGGTATCGTTTTTTCACCAATTTTAAATAGACAAGAATTTTTAAAAATTTTTGAGACCACCCGGAGCTCTGTAGGACAAACCGTTCGGTCCCTACGAGTATTTGAAGGTTTTCCTTCGATAAAACAGAATCATGAGTGTGAATCGCAAAAGAGGTCTAATCGCCGTTCAAATTTTATCTGACTAAAATGCGATCGTTGTTCATTTCTTCGATTTGTATACAGTTTTGCCTCCTTCGTAACCAGTAATCAAATTTCTATATCAAGCTTTCTATTTTTCGAATCGAGTGTGAAGCGTTTAGTTCTTTCTAATAAACTTGATTGTGAAGGTGTGAAGCCATTATAGTGTGGTAGGTAGTACCTACCAATAGTTGGTAGGTAAAAAAAAGTTGGTAGGTAAAACAATGTTTGTAGGTAAAAAACGCTGCAAATCATTGCTCACTGATCAGCTGAGTGAGCTCCGAAGCCATTTTCAATGCTATTGAATGGAAGTGCTCTTCCAGGCGTCTCCAGCATTCGAGGATTTCTTCTTCACTCCTCACATCACTGATCAGCTGAGTGAGCTCCAAAGCCATTTTCAATCCTATTGAATGGAAGTGCTCTTCCAGGCGTCTCCAGCATTCGAGGATTTCTTCTTCACTCCTCACATCACTGATCAGCTGAGTGAGCTCCGAAGCCATTTTCAATGCTATTGAATGGAAGTGCTCTTCCAGGCGTCTCCAGCATTCGAGGAGATCTTCTTCACTCCTCACATCACTGATCAGCTGAGTGAGCTCCAAAGCCATTTTCAATCCTATTGAATGGAAGTACTCTTCCAGGCGTCTCCAGCATTCGAGGAGATCTTCACTCTTCAGATCACTGATCAGCTGAGTGAGCTCCGAAGCCATTTTCAATCCTATTGAACGCAGGAGCTGAAATTTGAGAGGGAAGGTCAAGGGAGAATACAGATGGTGGTAGGTGCTATTGATGGAGAACCAGTGATCTATACAGAAGGATGATCTATACACAAAATAATAAACCTTTGAGCAATGATTTGCAGCGTTTTTGGTTTATTATTTTCAATAATAAGCCTTTGGAATCGAGCAAGAAAAAAAAATTTTAACCCCCCCTCAAAATTTGATGTTTCACGTTTCAAGGTACGTAGAATACGAAAATCTAATAAAAAAATTTCCGTCCGTCCGCCGTCCGCCGTCCGCCGTACGCCGTACGCGGCACTTTTCTTAGCAACACTGGACCGATTTGGTTCAAATTTGGTATATGGGCTCCATTTGGGGTCTAGTTGTGCCGCGAAGCTTTTGGTTGATGTAGGTCACTTCTAAGGGGTGAAAATTAAGGGTTGAAATTTTCAAGAGTGCCCTAGCTCGAAAACTCTCGAAATAAAGCTATCGTTTTTTCACCAATTTTAAATAGTATTGAATTTTTAAAATTTTTTGAGACCACCCGGAGCTCTGTAGGACAAACCGTTCGGTCCCTACGAGTACTTGAAGGTTTTCCTTCGATAAAACAGAATCATGAGTGTGAATCGCAAAAGAGGTCTAATCTCCATTCAAATTTTATCGGACTAAAATGCGATCGCTGTTCATTTCTTCGATTTGTATACAGTTTTGCCTTCTGCGTAACCAGTAATCAAATTTCAATATGAAGCTTTCTATTCTTCCAATCGAGTGTGAAGCGTTTAGTTCTTTCGAATAAACTTGATTGTGAAGGTGTGAAGCCAGTATGGTGTGGTAGGTAGTACCTAGCTGGTAGGTAAAAAAAAGTTGGTAGGTGAAAAAAATGTTTGTGGGTAAAAAACGCTGCAAATCATTGCTCAAAGGCTGCTTCACTCTTCAGATCACTGATCAGCTGAGTGAGCTCCGAAGCCATTTTCAATCCTATTGAATGGAAGTGCTCTTCCAGGCGTCTTCAGCATTCGAGGAGATCTTCTTCACTCCTCAGATCACTGATCAGCTGAGTGAGCTCCAAAGCCATTTTCAATCCTATTGAATGGAAGTGCTCTTCCAGGCGTCTCCAGCATTCGAGGAGATCTTCTTCACTCCTCAGATCACTGTTCAGCTGAGTGAGCTCCGAAGCCATTTTCAATCCTATTGAACGCAGGAAGCTGAAATTTGAGAGGGAAGGTCAAGGGAGATTACAGATGGTGGTAGGTGCTATTGATGGAGAACCAGTGATCTATACAGAAGGGTGATCTATACAGAAAATAATAAACCTTTGAGCAATGATTTGCAGCGTTTTCTTATTCGATTCCAAAGGTTCATTATTGAAAATAATAAACCGAAAATCGGTTCTAAATCAATTTTTATTTCTTTTGTACTAATGCAGTTTAAAGTCTTACTATTCAATCAACCAGTTTTGATCATATTGGGAGGGTAAGTGATTAATGCAGGTCAATTGATATTCAATTCTTGGTGTACTTGTTATCCGCTGTCTTGAGTTTGAGAAAAGTACTCCAAAATAAGCTCATTTTCTGAAACTGATGGAGTTGTTGAGTTTCCGAGCCGATCCAGATACAATCAATATTTTTTATGATGGACTGAGAGCACATACTCACAGGGTGTAGATTCATTTACTGTATAGACAGTATCGAAATTCAATTATTCAACTGTCTTTATTGAATACCCGTGGGCATGACCATTAACATCACTGTTTCTGCTTTCACTGCATGTGAGATTAAATACTATATTTCTTCTTGCCGCAAGGTTTAATTTAAATCCTCCCCAAATATCGTTAATAATGGATGAAGCGATCATCGAAGCGAACTCTCTTTTGATGTTGTTCGTTTGAAATCGTATTAGCCACACATGCTCCGTTGCTTTCAAATAAGTACATACTTCATTACTCTGAGCCGCATCGTATACCTTAGCACCCCTGAGGCGCCATTCCCTTTACCCGCAACCCCCCCTTCCCACTTCCTCTTTTCAATCCAAACAATCTTATATTAAATTTCCACTTCAATTCTCAATTCCTTCAGAAGGATTCTTGAGGCGAAGTCTTCGTTGAAACTAATATAGCCTGATCCCCTCTTTGTACTTTTCAAACGGGGAAACCTAATCCGGATCATGAGGGATATTGGATCTTCGCTCGGCTGCCCCGCGTTTGCTGACATTGTGCGCAGATTTACTTCCAGAAAATGCTCGGATGAATCGACTGAATAGGGCTTCTGTCTTTTCTTGAAGGGCGAAAGTGGAAAGCTATAATGGATTATGTCAGGACGATGAGGATTGGCATAATTACCTGTGGAGAGGAAGATAGATCTCATTATGCCACATTTATTTTACAATATCTATCTGAACTCTACTGCAATAATTTATTCCGACAGTTTTACAACCCCCTGACCCAGAGATGCATTGTCAATGAATCAAGTCAATTCTCAATTCTAATAATTAAAATTGAGAATTTCATGCTTTTGATTCAACGTGCGATGATTGGGAATAAATAAGAGCAGTGGAATTTCAATCAACGAAGAAGATAACACATCATAAAATATGTTTCTTAACAAGACTGGGATCAACTGAACAGTGAATCCTTATTATGATTTGCATCAAAGTTGCTGATTTCTTCGATAGATTAAGGGGCAAAGCCATCCTGAGAGTTGTGATGTTCCCAGGGCTGGCTCTGACGGAGCTTATTGGGTGATGGTAAGGTGAAAATTGTTCAATTAAATACCATGTAACGTATTGCTTAGGTGCTTCTGATAATGACCGGGAATAGTAAAATCATTGGAGCTCCTGTTTTTTTGAACAGCTTGTTTACCAGTGCCTCGATATGATTATTTCAGCAGTCCGTGCACCAAGTATCACATACGTGTAGGTTCTTGGGTACATGTGTAGAAGTAGTCGTGAGGAAGTCAGGTCATCTGATGTGTGACAAAGCTAACTTCACTCTTTACAATGTCAGACCCATATGAAGTAGATTGTACAGCACACATGCAACTAAGTTGCAAATCCCAAGTCCCAAGTCCCAGTTGCAATCTCAAGTCTTGGGAGCATTGAAAGAGCGGTTGGGATGAAGTAATTTTTTCTACGAAAATCTCAGCTGTCTTAGCACCAAGCTTCACTTAGATGAAGATAGGCTCTTAGGTTACAGGAATTACCTCTGTAGAAGTGATCGATGGGACAGATCGACAAGAAATGAACATTGAAAGTTATTGGAATGAAGTACAGTCTGTCATGGAACTCTCAACAGTCTGAGCACCAAGTATCACTTACATGAAGACAGGCTCTTGGGTTACCTCTGTAGAAGTGATCGATGGGACAGATCGACAAGAAATGAACATTGAAAGTTATTGGAATGAAGTACAGTCTGTCATGGAACTCTCAACAGTCTGAGCACCAAGTATCACTTACATGAAGACAGGCTCTTGGGTTACCTCAGCAGTAGTGATAGATGACATGGATCGACAGGAAGGGAGCATTGAAAGTAATTGAGATGAAATAATATTTTATATTATTTCATAATATTTCATATCCATATATTATATGGTCATGGAAATCTCAACAGTCTGAGCACCAAGTATCACTTACATGAAGACAGACTCTTGGGTTACCTTTGTAGAAGAGATCGATGAGACAGATCGACTGGGAGTGAACACGTAAAGTTATTGGAATGAAGTACAGTCTGTCATGAAGCTCTCAACAGTCTGAGCACCAAGTATCACTTACATGAAGACAGGCTCTTGAGTTACCTCAGCAGTAGTGATAAATGACATGGATCGACAGGAAGGGAGCACTGAAAGTGATTGGGATGAAATACAGTCTGGTCTGTCTTGGAAATCTCAACAGTCTGAGCACCAAGTGTCACTTGCATGTAACTCCTGGGTTACCTCTGTAGAAGTGATCGATGGGACAGATCAACAGGGAGACTCAGAAAGTTATTTGAAAGTACAATCTGTCATGGAATTCACGACAGTCTGAGCACCAAGTATCACTTATATGAAGACAGACTCTAGGGTTACCTCAGCAGTAGTGATAAATGACATGGGTCGGTAGGAAGGGAGCATTGAAAGTGATTGGGAAATACAGTCTAGTCATCGTAATCTCAACAGTCTGAGCACCAAGTATCACTTGCATGTAGACTCCTGGGTTACCTCAGCAGTAGTGATAGATGACATGGATCGACAGGAAATGAGCATTGAAAGTGATGAAGTTGGTCATGGAAATCTCACCAATAGTAACTCAAGATGACAGGAAAAATCTCCTACTTGAAATTGACAATTGTCAACCTATTTAAATAGGTAGCAACATTGGTGTGAGTGATAATATTCTAACTACTAGAAGCAAAGAAGCAATTAAGCATCTAATAAGCGATCGGGCCCCATCCATCTACATTCTTCTTTGTAAACAGAGTACACAAGAGAGCAGCAAACTTGTTATTTCGTCTGTTCCCCTCTGATAAGTTTGTACGAATAGATATCGAGTACATCGAACTGGACAAGGGATATCCAATATGTGTCATTGTTGAGAAATTCCGATTATTCGATGTTCAATGGAGTTGACTGGTACTCTCTACTGTGTCTGCAGGTAACAGGCCAAGCCATCAGGAATTGGCCATATCAAGTTGTACAGCGCATCATATCCCCCGCTCCGACCTACTCCAGGGAGTTATTAGGCGTATGGAAATGAGTATTCGATTGAGGTCGATGATGCAATCTCCGCCTCTGCGTATATGACGGAATGAAGGCTGACGGAAGTGAGCTTGTATGTACGACTGCGATGTGCTGTGTGTGTAAGTGAGGGGGTAGATTTGACGTTGGTGGACGGAGTAATTGGCTGAGGCGGGCAGGAAACGCACTGATGACTGCGCCCGGTGCATCTGCATCTGTCCTGCGGCTGACGTTGACGCTTAATCACCTGTCTCCAGTGTCTGTCACGCTGCTACAACACGCTGAACTGGTTCGTCCTTTCTGTAACCTGCACTCATCATTGGCTCGGGAAAAATGTCGAGAAAACGAACGCACGAAATCCCTTTATTTTGGGACAGGAAATGGACTGGATTGGTCACCTTGCGTTTATCATTCTCTGTTTAGTACATAATTATTTCCCTTTTCAGATCAATAAAAATGATACGGCAGTGGGTAAATAAATTTCAATATTGCAGTTATGAAAATTTTCTTCATAAACTCCTCATAATTGTTGAATTTTTGAACTGTCTGGTGTTTTTTTTTTAAATCTATCCAGCTGCAGGTTTGGGATCTGTTAGTATGAAACCTCATCAGCGTAATAAAATTCTTCAGTGTTTGAAACTCGTTAATATTTTATGACACCTACTATATTGATTAGAGGTTAATCAATTATTATACTCGTTCATACATTGATAATACCATAAATTAATACACACCTTCCCACCCTGTTTTATACCGATTATAATTTTAAGATAATAAACAAAATACGAAGTGATGGCCCTTCCACCAGCCAGACTACCTCCTCTGAGGAATCTTTTGAGAATTATTCCCAAATCTTGGGAAATTCCCAAGCACAGGAGTGGGGAACTCCTATAAGTATTCAGCTTCCTAAGGGAGCACACGGTCTGTTGGAAAGTGTAGAACGCAGATATTTTAGGAAACGAACGTCTTGTTTTCTTAGCAACACTCTAAAACCGTGCCAAATTAAACCTAAATAATTTTAAGTTCAAAATAGTAGGTAAGTTTTAGCGCAACCTACAACTTCCTTTACTGTATTGTTCTTCATCTCATTGAGCTGTCTTACCCGTATGGGACAGGTACTGAGCGGAGCTTGCATAGCAGTAAAATCCAAACTCCCATTTATAAATTCCATCTTGATGAACTTTCGACGGGTAAGTACTGAGTAGAATTTATACGAGTATTATGCTAACCTAAGGCGAACCGATGCAGGAATATCCTGATGCCACACCTTTTTTTTGCTATAATTGATCAAAATTTAATAATAAATCATTACCCATATCATCTCATAAAAGGAAAGTTAGATAGAACTAGATCCATCGGATTTCGTTCCTACAAATAATATTATCTTCAAAATTCTCTCGAAGAGACCAGTTTCGGTCAATCCTGGTAGATGGTTTGTGATCAATGATTGGTGTTCTCTCTGAATATCAGTGGAATCGAACCATAGCCACTGCGCATGCAGTGTGAACTAATTGACAGAAGTGACAGGTGTCATTGGTACAAATGAAATCAACAAATAATAAAATTACTGAAGAAGCTGATAAAATAGCTTCTGCCGTTCGAAAGTTTTTCTTAGGGATCGTTCGGGTTTGGATTAGAGTGGTCATCTTGCATTATTTTATTAACATCAGATTTGTGACAGTGCGCTACTCTACGAATCAGGAAACTTACACCATCTGTCATTAGACGGTAGAATTAGTTACCCTCTCTCTAGCTATTTCCCTAGTTCATTTGACTAACGAAGATTTTCGCCACTCAGCTCTGTCCTGATAGTCTGTTAGCATCTCGCGCAGTATTTCTCTCTCTTTCTCTTTTTCTCCATTTTGGATATCTTCTAAAATCCCCCGTGGTCTCAGTTTTCCTTTTCTCAGTTCGATTTTCTACTTTTCATTGTTTTCATCCAATCCAGTGGATTCAGGTTCGTTATTTTCATTCTTTCGTGTTTTCCATTTTGCTTCCTCACTACCGAAGGTAGGGAAGCTTTGTATTCGTGAAAGAAGTGAAAAAAAAGTTGTCCACCAAAATCAAAATTTCCACTTGCTTTTTGCGTTTTATAGCTTCCCGAACAATTTTGGTTCCGTGTATGTCTGTCTGTCTGTCGGTCTGTCGGTCTGTCTGTGGTCAATCCTTGTCCCGGGCAAAACTATACTAACCTGTGGTCCGATTTTGATGAAATTTTCAGGGATTGTGCGGGTTAGGTCCTAGACGGTCCCCTATCAATTTCAGCACCTTCGGACCAATAGGAGCGAGTGCGCATGCGCAAACGTGAATTTCCTGGAACCTCGGTTTCTCGGTTTCTAATGAACCGATTTTGCTCAAATTTGGAGGTTAGTTAGGGACTAACTTTCAAGAGACACCCTATAAGTTTCAATCAAATTGGTCAAGCAATAGCCGCTGCGCATGCGCGAACTTTAAATTTATTGTTACAACCAAAACTCCGCAACTATTCAACCAATTTCGATGAAATTTTCAGGGATTGTGTGGGTTAGGTCCTAGACGGTGGACCGCTAAAGTGTAACCCTATCCCGCATATTATCGCCAATATTTTGGTATTCAATAACTCTTTGAATCATAATTTGGAGTTCGGTTCTAGTTCTCACGGTGTCAACAGCTAATGCCAACGCTCCGTGTTAATTTGACGAATTACCTCGGGTTTTTTCCCTAAGTTTTAACTAAAAGTGGTACTCAACAAATCTGTTTTGTCCCGGGAACCATAATTTCGGCATGAAATTAAGGGTCGTGCCCTTCTAAGGGCGTTATTACGCAATTTAAGTGCCGTCCGGAGTACACGAGGTGTTGGTCATTCACCTGCGTTCGACTCACCGCGGTTTCTGCTGACTGCGCAGTCTTCGCGAGGCCCCGCCGAGGGCCCCTCGAAAATATCATCGAGAGGTAAAAAACGCTTTTTTTTCTCTCTCCTTGTTCGGTTTATTAACTTTTCTTAAATAATGGCTAAAAGAGGATTCCATCTTCCCGGGCATAGGTACTTAGGCCCAAATGGACCCATAAATAATGGCTCACCAGTCGATTACGACGACCGAATTGCCGAGGAGCATGATATTGCCTACCATACGGCAACTACAGCTCAAGAGATCCGTACAGCGGATCAGGCCGCTATAATGGCATTTTCGGCGGATGCCATTGCCAATAACAACTGGCACTCAGCTGTAGGAGCTGTAGGTATCTGCACTAAATATGCCGTCGAGTCCCTAACTGGTGTGATTTACCCTCAGAGGGTATCGGACTACTTTCCCGATAGGGACCCCCACGAGCCTCGTGAGCCAGTAATAAGGGAGCTAGTCAACCTACAAGACGAAAATAGTACCGTGCGCATGACGCACCATAGTCAGGTGGCTCCTGAAGTGTACCGTGAGTACATAGACGAACGCAACCGAGGTGCAAAAGAACAACACCAGCACTCGGTTGCTGTGGTCACAAATGCGTTTTGTGATGTCATTGGTAGAAAGATACCAAATGACAAATATCAAAATGTTAGATTGGAAGATGTGGAGAAAAAAAAAGGATGGACCCAGGCCAACTGGAAAAGCCATATTCATTCTCCGACGACAATGAAAACTGACGAACTTGGGCCATCAGACCCTGGGTTCCTTACGAAACCTAAGGATAGATCGAGGTGGGTACCATCAAGTTACATGAATTCGCCGATACCAAGCGCACCTAGAGTGTGCCAAGAGCCTGTTGGCTGCGAAGAGGGGTGTTTTTCAGACGAGACTCTGCCCCCTTACAGCCCAGGGGGGACCCACACCCCACTCAGGATGCGAGGAGGGATGGCTGATGACATCCCATCACGAGCAGAGGAGCAATACGCGGGGACAACTAGATCCCCAGTTGACACAGGCGATTCAGACGCTGCTCTGGATCTCCTTGAAATGTGGGACGCAGCATCTACCAGCTTCCTCAGGTTGTGCAGAGATATGAAATTGGGCCAGGAAAAAGGACTTGAAGCATTAAAACCAGTAGGGGAGGTTGTTTCGGCTGTTCTAAGAAGAGTTGTACACATGGACCTGAAGATTAAGACCCTGGAGGGCCGTGAGGCGTCCAGAAGCGACGTGGTGGACAAACAAAATCAGGATCTGAAGCAAGTACTGCGTCAGATTGCAGCTGCAATTCAGACTGGTGCTCTGAATGCAACTCAACCAACGACGAACGCCACTGAAGCATCAACTTCAGCAGCATCAAGGGGCATACCTGATACCCAGAGATCAAAAACGCCTCAGCCTCAGCCACGAACCTATGCCTCAGCTGCAAAGACAAAGCCACAGCCTAGACACTTTGTTGTCGTTCAGCCAACTGACGACAACACTACATTGGAGTCGGCAGAAGATGTCGAAAAAGCATTAGCTGAGAAGGTTGATCCCAAATCTAAGGGATGGCAGCTGGTCAATCTTAGAAAGGGGAGGAACAAAAGAGTTATACTCGAGGCTGCTAACATTCAAGAAGCCAGAAAAATAATGGCAGATACGGGCGCAGGGGGTGCTGGCCTAAAAATGGAGCTAATGCCCAAGAAAAGACCTACTCTAATTATCTCGGGTATCAGGGAGGTTTCATTGAACGCTGAACAACTCCAAGCGGCAGTCCGGGAACAAAATTTCCCCAATGTTAACCTTGATCGATTCAAGGCCAATTTTAACCCGAAGAGGATAGTAAGACGTGGTGAGGGGCGTCCTGTAAGTTGGGAAGTAGAGGTCGAGACTGAGCTCTACAAATCAATCATGAAAGACCCTAAGCTGTACGTAGGGTGGTGTAGATGCCCAGTAACACCATATGTACCAGTTCTAAGATGCTACAGATGCACCAGAGTGGGTCATCGCTCGCAAGATTGTACAGTATGCCAGCCTGGCGAAGAATGTTGCAAACGCTGTGGTGAGAAAGGACATAAGGTCGCTGCCTGCATCAAACCACATCCAGAAATTGAATGCATGTCCTGTAAGGCGGCTAAAAAACCAGCGAAGCATGTAACAGGTGATTCCCGATGTACAGTGTACATCAAGGCGAAAGAGGCGGCAATTCAAATAACCGACTATGGCCAGTAGAGCACAGGAACACCAATGCACACACTGCGGAAGAACTTTTCATTCACGTATAGGGCTGTCAAAACATACTAGATCAGCTCATCCTGAGGAGTATGCTTTTGACGAAATTGGCCCAAAACGATGCAAATACTGGTCACATGAAGAAATGACCATCATGGCAACTGTTGAACTTGAATTAGAAGGTACCATACCGGGTGCCCAAATGAATAGAGCTCTTGCCTCCAAAATGGTTGGTAGAACACATAAATCTGTAGAAGCGGTACGAGCAAGGCCTCACTATCAGAATGTATTGGAGCAGGTACGCCTAGATGTTACACAAACACCCCGAAGAACGACAGAAAAACTAGATGGAAGCTACGAGATCTCCCATCAACAGCTTGATGAAGCTATTCTTGCAGGGATTCCCATAGCTCAGCGTGCATCAGAACAGGATGAAGGCCACCAATTGTTGATAAGTGGTGCAAGAGCAGTGGTCCAGGATCTTGACCCCCAAAATGACCTTCTTCTGTGGATATCCCATATCATTGGTATAACCCCACGACCACCCAGGGACCATATAATCAACAATGATACCACACAAGAAACGAGGAGAGATAAATTCTCAAGGTTTAGGAGGTTATGGGATTCTGATAGAGCTGCAATAGCGGAGGACATCCTTGGTAATGGAAGAGCCCAAATGCGTCACACAGGCCAGCAATTGAGGCAATACTGGGCAAGACAGTGGTCAGCTCCATCCAGCGAATGGACAGCAGAGGAAGTCCGTCATCCCCAAGATCAGCTGATGGACCACATATGGATGCCAATAACGGAGGACGAAATCCGGGTATCGGAACCAACCAGGACTGCCTGTGGTCCTGATGGACTACTGGCAGAGGTTTGGAGGATGGTTCCCCACAGCCTTAGGAAGTTGTTTTTCAACACGATTTTGCGCCGGGGATCTATGCCGTCTACCCTCTTACAAGCTCGAACTACTATGATTCCAAAGAAAAACATGCCAGAAACAGAGGCAGACTACCGCCCAATCACAGTCCCATCAGTAGTAGTACGCCAATTTCACAAGATCATTGGAAAGCGTTTGGAATCCTCGGTTACTCATGTTGAGCAACAAAAAGGTCTCCGCAGAGGCGTTGATGGACTAGCACTGAATGTATTGGCACTCAATAAATTGTTGGTTGAAGCTAACAGGAAAAAAAGAGAGCTTCACATTGCAGTTCTCGATGTTGAGAAAGCATTTGATAGAGTATCTCATTTTGCTATAATGAACATCATGAAGGGGAGACAGTGGCCCAAACAGCTGGTACAGTATATTGAATCAATCTACCAAAATGGGTCTACACGAATTGGGGCAGGCCCATGGATGTATAATGCAAGGGGCATTAGACAGGGTGACCCCCTGTCCTCAACCCTCTTCAATGCAGTTATGGATCACGTCCTGCTAGCACTCCCTAATAGGGTTGGATACATCCATGCAGGGCAGCGTTGGTCTTCCCTGGCTTTTGCGGATGATGTTGTACTGATTGCCACATCTAGAGCTGGGATAGTGGCTCAGATTGTAGCATTCAATAATGCCTTGAAGTCGGTGGGACTGAATCTCAACCTCAGAAAATCCATCTATCTGCCTTTGATGCCAAGAGGGCATCGACTCGTGGTCCCAGCTGAAAGGCCTTCCATTGATGTTGATGGCCAGTGCCTGAGGGCAGCACCACACAATGTTCGATGGATATACCTGGGAGTATCCTTTGGTACCCAGGGTATATGTCGTAACATGCCAATTAAAATGACTACAATCCTTGAGAAAATTGACAGGGCACCACTGAAGCCTCTGCAGAAATTAGTAATGTTGCGAGACCACGGCATACCCTCACTAACTCACCAACTAGTGCTGGGAAGTACCACGCTCTTAACTCTAAAACAGATGGATATATCTGTAAGGAGATATGTGAGAAAATGGTTGCGCCTGCCATTTGACTCTGCTAATGCCTACATCCATGGACCAGTGGGTGATGGTGGTCTTGGAGTAATGGAACTACTCAGTCAAATACCAACCATAAGAGCTAATAGGGTAGGGGCGGCAAACACACAACTCTTTGAAGGAGGAACGAGTCTCCAACAACAAAATGGGACATCAAGAATCGACTGTCGAATTGCCAGGGCACAACGTCTCCATCAAACTACGGATGGAGCTGAACTGGTAAAATCACGCGATAACGGAGCTAGCACGGCATGGATCAGGAACCCTTCAGCGAAACTATGGGGATGGAGGTCGTTGGGTATGGTGAAAGTACATTCTGGTTCTCTACCAACAGGAGTGAGGAGGACAAGAGGCAGGCGTACCGGCAGCAGCCATCTATGCCGAATGGGATGTCAAACACCCGAAACAGCCTCGCATGTGCTCCAGATTTGCCCAGCCATGGTAAGACCCAGGTGTGCCCGTCACAATTCTGCCCTGAACCTACTGGAAGCCTACGCTCGCCGTAAAGGATGGCCAGTATGGCTAGAGCCACACTTTAACCTGGAACAGCGAGGTTATCGTCCAGACCTCTTGGTGGTAACACCAAGAGGAGCCTTCATTATTGATGTCTCAGTGGTCTCTGGCTCCGGCCAGAGATCACTCGCAGACATCAATGCTTTCAAAATTCGAAAATATGAAGTTGACGAATTACTAGATGCTGCAGCAGCACTTGCAAACATTCAGCGAAACCAACTAAAGGTGATTGGAGCAACGATCACCTGGAGAGGGATATGGCATGGCAAGTCAGCGAAGGATCTGATTCGGGCTGGTTACCCACTGTTTATCCTGGAGTGGATGACCACCCGAGTCCTAACAGGAGGATCATTCATCTGGTCTAAATTCAGGGCTACGGCCACACGACGGCGTGCCACGGCTCGAGCAAGTGGGCTCCGTGGGACTTGGAGCTGAACTCGAACCCCATTGGGAGGAGAAGTGTCGACTGATGGCATAGCCAGAAGAGGCACAATCCTCCCTCCATCATTTGTGGGATAAGGTGATTCTACCTTGTCCCTCACCCCAATGTCCGAGGTCGGATCTCGGACCCTGATACCAAGCAGCCAGATGGACATGACTGCTGAGTGCTGAAAGTGCTGATACAATACTGTGATGTAAATATTTATGTACAATACCATCAATTGCAGCGGTGAAGTATTTTTTCCAAATATAAATTGTTAATGAAAAAAGTGAAAAAAAAGTTGTCCACCAAAATCAAAATTTCCACTTGCTTTTTGCGTTTTATAGCTTCCCGAACAATTTTGGTTCCGTGTATGTCTGTCTGTCTGTCGGTCTGTCGGTCTGTCTGTGGTCAATCCTTGTCCCGGGCAAAACTATACTAACCTGTGGTCCGATTTTGATGAAATTTTCAGGGATTGTGCGGGTTAGGTCCTAGACGGTCCCCTATCAATTTCAGCACCTTCGGACCAATAGGAGCGAGTGAGCATGCGCAAACGTGAATTTCCTGGAACCTCGGTTTCTCGGTTTCTAATGAACCGATTTTGCTCAAATTTGGAGGTTAGTTAGGGACTAACTTTCAAGAGACACCCTATAAGTTTCAATCAAATTGGTCAAGCAATAGCCGCTGCGCATGCGCGAACTTTAAATTTATTGTTACAACCAAAACTCCGCAACTATTCAACCAATTTCGATGAAATTTTCAGGGATTGTGTGGGTTAGGTCCTAGACGGTGGACCGCTAAAGTGTAACCCTATCCCGCATATTATCGCCAATATTTTGGTATTCAATAACTCTTTGAATCATAATTTTTTCGCCAACTGATTCTATACGTCCATGTTACAATGATTGAGGAAGCTATACTGCCCACCCAACTTGGCAGACGTTTTTTATTACCTCAAGCAGTAGGAGTTTTCTTTTCTTGTCTTTCAATTTTTTCTCATTTTCGTTGAGTACATTTCGTTTTCCCTTATTTGGTTTTTATTCTACATTTCCTTTTTCTTTTTGCCCTTTTTTATTTGGGCTCTTTGGGTGTTTTCCCCCCAGAGAACTGGGGTGGTAGCAGAGATTTTGCTTGGAACGATTTATTTATTTCATTTTCTCCTTTTTCGAAAGTCATAAGTCGTTACAGATTTATTATATACATAATACCTCAGGTCTTCTCCTCCTCTCCTCAATTCCTAATTGTCCGATTTTGATTAAACTTGTTAGATACTAAGGGACTGACGTTTTGATGATTAACTAACGCTGATTTTCGATACAATCCACAATACAACAGGTGCCAAACTCAATTTGAAGGCTTTGAACCCGTCAATTCCTAAGAACGCCCTGGACGATTTTGTCCAAATTTTTTTCTATTTTCAAGTTTATTTGTCCTCTAATAGAATTCTATGGTAACAATTTGGTTGAAAAAGTAAGGAATTACAGTTAAATAATAGGTGGCACCCCAGGTGCCGTTCGGAGACAGCTGCCTAGAAGTTGGCAATAGGTGGGTAGGAGCTGGGTGATACAGGGTACAAAATCAAGTACAGTCAGTTTTCTATTGAAATTTACTCTTTTATTTCTTTAGAAAAAAACTTCTAAACTAAAACTAAAGATTACAACTAATTTTTTTAGGGGAATTGGATGTGGAGACCTAGGTACTTCACACTTTTCGCACATTTTTCTCAACTACCATAAGCTGGAATTTGTCGGTGCTCCTCGCAAGTTTCCAAGTCATGTAAAGTTTTTTTCGTTGTTGAGGGGGCGTGAAATAGGTGTGGCATTTTTGGATGGGATTCCAAATCTGAAGAGCCAGTCCTGCACAACTGCTCAGTAGGTGGGTTTGTGATTGTTTTCCACTTACATCTATGCATTTTGGCAAGAGCTGCCAATGCCGAAAGTCAAAAGTTTGGACCACCATTTTCTACCTTTCAACGTGATTTGTACGTAGTGAATCAAAATTCAGGTCAAATCGGTCCACTACTCCCATGAAGGTGTTTCAAACGATCTCACCCCAATCACAAACACAAAACACGTAACACAATAACAGACACAAACACCATACACGAGAAACTCCGAAGAAAAAACGAGGAGGGACACATAGCGATCCCCTGAACAAAACAAAGAAGACTGATACAAACATGACTCTGACAACACAAAAAATTAATTACTGAATAAATAAAAGTACGATCATGATCAATGAATACAATCATTGATGAATTTCTAGTTGTTGAAGTGAAAAAAACAAATATTCCAAGATGAGAACGCTGAGACATTCCAAATTCAACTGGACTCGAGACGAGGTTCAAGTCGAGTCAAAGTACGGCTGCAGCCGAAAGGCACCTGTAGGTGCCACCAGTTCATTCAGGTGGTATTTCGGCACTGTGATAGACTAACATGCATTGAAAACCACATTACACACTTAGTACAGGTATTAGTTATTGGAAATAAGCGGAACTGGAAGAATGACTTGCCTTTGTCTATCCATTTACACTCAAAAATTGGAGCGGGGTCACTTATGGACGATTTTCTCGCAAGAGGTCAACTTCGAACTGATATTATTCTCACGTTAACACAATTGGAGGCGCCCTATACCAACCTGCTGAATGTTTAGGCTAGATGCCGCCATACACTCGAAATGCCTTTTTTGACGATACCAGGAGCGATAGAAATAGCGGCACCTGTAGGTGCCTTTAGGAATTGACGGATTAACTTCAGATACACCTTGATGTTTGAGCTAGTTTAAGCACTCCGTGTTGCTGGATTTCGGATGATCAACATAATATGTATCAGATATTATCTGATTGAATTTGGGCTGCTTCAAAATTGAGCGTTTTTACGTATATTTATGTGAGTTTTAAACAATTTCCGAATCGTAACCTCCTGTTTCCTCCCTCTCGCCCTGAAATGAAATCATCCGAGAGCCCTTGCGGAGCCGTAGATTTCAATGTTAACCCTAAGGGCCTTTTACAACAAAACAAAAGCGAATTGCCACCCACGCAATGCCCTTAAAAAAACAAAAGAGCCGTATATTGAGGCCCTCGTCGGTCTCGTTTTCCAACCCCTAAAAAACCCTCCCTGCACTCCCAATAATTTACAGTCGGTTCGGAAAAGCGGTCGGTCAAAAACTCGCACGGGAGGACGAGGGACCATTTTTTTCGCCTTTTACGATGGGGCTGGCCAGGATGAACGTGCAGACCTGATAGTACTTCCAGGTTCTCTTCGATTCCTGGTGCAAATTAAAAAAATACCCTTCCCACTTCCACCGTTACAGTTCTGGAAAAGGGGTAAATCCCATCCTCATATTTTATTTGCAACCCACCTCCGTTTTCCGACCCTTTATCCTGATAAATAAAAGAGAGTGGCAGGCTTGACGAGAGGGCAATGTGATTTTTCAGGCTCGTACCGCGGTTAATTGAATCACTACCGTCTTGATTTATACTGATTTTTTCTCGTTCGGGCTTGAGCGAACTGGGCGAAACAGGAGGGCTTGAATTTATGTCGCAGTCAGAGCGCGGAAAAGTACTAGGTACTACCCCCTATAAATAATTGCAATCCCCGCTGTAAAAAAAGCTGCATTTGATTTCGGGGCGTTGTTTTTACAGGATGGCAATGCAGCTTCCCCAGTCGTGACTGAATGATTAACAGCCTCTTTCTTTCGGGGTGGGTTACTTATAGCGCAATGGGGCGGATTGAATGGGCAATTAATTCGAATTCATGTAATCCCATCAACATGGCCGATAAATATAGAATTTCCCCTCGCGCGACTTGAATGGAAGATCTTGTTGGGCCTTCAACCACCTTCAACGTTATTTATTTATGGAATGCAAACCGAACAAATATTTGACTGGCGAGGGGAAAAACCAGGTAAGTCGTTTTTTGGTTTTCTTTTTTTTCAAATCGATATATTTTATTAAAATATCAATATCATAACAACTGAGCATTTGTGCCCATCAAGCTAATTCTATGCATACAATATTTACACTTTTTAGAGTTAGCAGCCCAATGGCTGTGCTCTAGAAGAGAACACCCCACGCACTACACTGTGTCATGTCACAAGTTCATAGGGTTTTTTTTCTATCCAGTCGCCGGACGGGTTTTGTATTGTCTAGGAGACGGAGAACTTCGGGGTTTGTATGACCATGAAGCCGATGTTTGTGTTTAATAGCATGTTGCTTGATCGCTTCGCTGACGGTTTCCATTTTAAGATCACGATGGAGGTCGTCGTTGCGCACATACCAGGGGGCATTTACAATGCTCCTTAATACCTTATTTTGGAAAGTTTGTATAACCTTGATGATCAAACAAATGTCTATTTTTTCTTGATTCAGAAAAAGCTCGAGTGTTTTGCCGAAGTCCATTCGCGTTCCATGTTGCTATTCTGAATGTATTCTGCATTTTCATGACTTTCTTAGTGTTGGCTTAATTTTCATACTCTTTTCGAGTACGTTGACTCTCTCAATCAGGAGTTCATTGGTTACTTTTTGTTCGTTAACCATTTCGAATAGCAAGGTGAGCATCTTGTCAACCGATGAGCTGATATATTGACTGCGCACAGTATCGGCATAAGATACCGTTGATTTTTTACTAGTACCAAATTTTTCCAAGTTACTATTTTCGTTGGGGGGTTTTTGATCTTTTTTTGATAATTGACTCGCTTCAGGCTTCCCAATCTTGGAGCCTTTTGTCTTATCTTTCATTTCCTGTAGCTCCCTGGCTACCTCACACCGCGAAATACTGTTTTTTGGTGAAAATCGAGATAATATCTCGATATTATTAGCGATGATATTATCTTCACTGTAGGCGTTATTTTGTGTCAGCTTTTGTCTGCGAGTATCAGCGTCTACCGTGCTTTCTATTGGCTGGGGCGTTAGTGATTATTCGGTTATCTCTCATTTCCGAAATTTCTGTTTCGAGAACAGACCGGTAACTGAGTTTACCTACTTTTTCCCAGCGTACTAAATTGTGCTTAACCAGGCAAGTGGGTTTTCTTATGGTAAGTCCGGTAAGATAGGTGAGACTGAAAATTTGGTTGCTCGTAACCAAGTAAGGAAATCAAACTGAACGTAACCAGGTAAGTATGGAAATTAGACTGCACTTTGCATCTCTTTAGGCGTACTCCGTGGTATCACCACCCGCGTCCTGCTCGGCTCATATTTGAACTGGTGGTCGTTATACAGGGTGTAAGCCTAACTGGTCTGCCATACGGTACCAGTCGATTCTACAACTAATTTGCAACAAAAAATGTCCCGTAGCGATTTATTTTTAAACCCTTCGTTTTCGAGTTATTTTAACTTTAAACTTTTTTTCGTGATTTTGACCTTATGTCATTAAATTGGTCATAACTCCGTTAATTGGCTGTGTAAATTACAATTTGAGCATACCGTTGGAAAGAGCATTAAATTTCCTTTCGGATAGATGCCTTAATTTTTTTTGAGTCAAGGTTTGAGACATGAAAACGTCCTCTAAAAAGAGAATTTTACGTAATTTTGGAAACCTCGCATTCTTTCAATCTCAAATTGAACTACGAGAACCCATACTTTTTCAAGATGCAAGAACAGTGAAAACTGCGCCAAAATCTCAGCTTTCCAACGGTATAATCAAAACATATTCTACAACCGTATTTAGGGGAGAATTTTGGATTTGAACGCGAAAAAACGTGCATTTTTTCAACGAAATCGGCGCTCCGCCTAGTCGATCTGAGGGGTCGGACGATGAGAGTGGGTGGGCGGGCGCCGCAGTAGACCGCGAGGCCTCCGGAAACAGGAGGCCAGAGCGCTGATTTCTTTGACAAAATGCACGTTTTTCCTCGTTAAAACCCGAAATTCTCCCCTAAATACGGTTGTAGAATATGTTTTGATTATACCGTTGGAAAGCTGAAATTCTGGCGCAGTTTTTACTGTTCTTGCATCTTGAAAAAGTATGGGTTCTCGTAGTTCAATTCGAGATTGAAAGAATGCGAGGTTTCCAAAATTACGTAAAATTCTCTTTTTAGAGGACGTTTTCATGTCTCAAACCTTGACTCAAAGAAAAGTTAAGGCATCTATCCGATAGAAAATTTAATGCTCTTTCCAACGGAATGCTCAAATTGTAATTTACACAGCTAATTAACGGAGTTATGACCAATTTAATGACATAAGGTCAAAATCACGAAAAAAAAGTTTAAAGTTAAAATAACTCGAAAACGAAGGGTTTAAAAATAAATCACTAAGGGACATTTTTTGTTGCAAATTAGTTGTAGAATCGACTGGTACCGTATGGCAGACCAGTTAGGCTTACACCCTGTATAGAGGCACTTCCCTTCATCCCTCTCTCCCACCCCCACCTTCCTCATCTTCCCTCATCCCTAGGGCCGGCGTCAGGTGAGTCCTGGGCGCCCTGCGTCCTCCCTATTATATTTGATTTATTTATTTATTTAAATTTATGGCCTGTCCCCTGCGTCTTTCAAGGGAGTTTATTTAAAAAATATATATAACCAGGTAACTCGACAATTTTTAAAAAACCGTTGAATTTACCATTAAGATGTAATTTGATGGACAGTTCGAGCTATCATTTCGGTTTTAGGATACTTTTGTGAAAAAATGGCAGGGTTAAGAATCAAGTATTGTGGATTCCTGAATTAGGAACAAAATTTGAAACTTTAAAATGCTCTCCTATATAAATCCCCCCCCCCCCCCCCGCCAGCCATCTTTCAAATGAACATCGAGCAGAAATTCATCTTTGACTTGAAAAAAATCAGTAAGTTTCTATCAAACAGTACAATAAATACTACATTTATTTGAACAGCGTCGTTTTCTTCACTATCCACCAAAACAAACACTGTCTTCCGTGAATACGATTTTTGCGTTTTTCAAAATACATTACGTGAAAAAATCTAATTTATGTGCTTTTCCCGAAAAAATAATTTCTGAGACTAAAAATGCTGTAATTTTGGAAGCGGGGGACACACAGTTCAACAGCCAGTTGAGAGAAAAAAAAATAGTTAAAAGGATATCATACTGATTGATTTAAATAAACACTTGGTTATTAATATTAATTTGAAAAATCCATTTCTGAATTTCCATTTGTGAATTTCTGAAACAAAATAAATTATCAAACATTCAAAATCGTGTCGCCTCATACATATTTGATTAGAATCTAAAATTACGTTCTTGGGGTTTTGTTTTTTCGTGCATAGCATATTATACATGTAATTTACATAGAATAGCATACATACAATTTGATTACAAAATTGTGTTGGTACATTGAGATTATCAACTTCAACGGTGATGCAGACACCCAGAAAACTGTTTATTCAATCAAAGTCACTAAGAGAAATCCAGGTCACGATGGAATAAAACGTCCATGAAATTTGAGTTTAAAAGAAGGCATAATGTGGCGTTAAATATACAGTTACCAATATGCGATTCTACAATATACGTTGACAATAATTATGAGACATTAAAATTGAATACTGCAATGACGGAAGAAGCAACTGTGATCTTAGACTCACCCGCAACACTCGGAAGTGTTGAAAGGTTACATTTCATGGAATCGCAGGCTCTCCTCGTTCGTTCGGTTGAAAATGATTAATTTTCAAGTTGACGGCACTTGGGATTTTGTAAATATACTACCTAATATACCATTATATAATTACTTTGTACACATTTTCCATTTTGAGTTTAACCTTATCCTTCACACGAACACAAAGTGACCAAAACTGTTGGTATTAGACAGAAATCATCTAATTTATCCCCTAATGGGAAGAACAATAGATAATAATGTCTTAAGTATTAATAAGAAAAAGAAAAGTTTGAACCTGGGTCTTCCATACTCCATACTAAACGATTCTCTTGAAGAAAATTACCTATCTAGGAAATTCTGGAAAACTACATTTAGGCTATTTTGGTTTATTATTTTTTCCATATGAAGCTCTCTATTTTTCGAATCGAGTGTGAAGCGTTTATTTCTTTCTAATAAACTTGAATGAGACGTTGTGAAGGCAGTATGGTGTGGTAGGTAGTACCTACCAATGGTTGGTACGCAAAAAAAAAGGCAGCAAATTATTGCCCAAAGGCTTATTATTTTCTGCATAGATCAGCCTTCTGTATAGATTCCTCCCTACCAACCATAGGTGCCTAATACCTACTAGGGAAATTATGAAAATTTCAACCCTTCATTTCCATTTGGTTGGTGGTTGGGGTTGAAATTTTCAAAAATGCCCTTGTAGGTAGATGGTACCTATGGTTGATAGGGAAGGATCTGTACAGAAGGGTGATCTATACAGAAAACAATAAACCTTTTTGCAATAATTTGCAGCGTTTGTTGATGAGAGTAAAACATTTATTAAACATTTTAGGAGTAAAAAGTTGGACAAGGACTCCAGTAGTTGTCGAAACCGAAGGCATTTCCCAAAAGTTCAAATTGGATAGAAATTCAATTGATGGGAGGTGCGCCTGATTTTTTTTTCTTCTGATTTTTAATCGAAAGTAGACTTAATCCTGAAAATGTTGACACCATTCGCTCTCTTTTTGGATGAGTAGATCTTTTTATGCGATTTTTCAAAGTTTCGAATGTTTATGACGTCACGCGCCCCTCCCGCCAGGGCGGGACCCCCCAGCCCACTGTGACGTCATAAACATTCGAAACTTTGAAAAATCATAGAGAAAGGTCTTCTCACATTAGAAGGTCGCAATTGGTGTCAAAATTTTCAGGATGAGGTCTAGCTAAGATCAAAAATAACAATAAACAGTTTTTCCGACCCATGCGCACACCCCATTATTTTCAATATCTGAGAACCTCTGAAAACCAGAAATGAATTTTATTAACTGTACAATCAATTTATTGCTGTTTTATGTGTTTCAAGGTAAGTAAAAAAATCCGAAAATCAAGTTATAAAAATTCGTTTTTCATGGGGTGGAGGGAGGGGGAGTTTAGATAGAATTCAAAGAAACTACAATAATGAAAAACACCTTTGGAATCGAGGAGGAAAAAATGTGTAAACCCTTTCTAAAAATATGATGGTTTTGCGATTCAAGGTTCGTAGAATCCGAAAATCGAATTCAAACAAATCAGCCTTTCTGTCGTAAGCCGTACGACCAATGATGGACCAAGGACTGATTATGATGAAATTTGGTACCTATATGAGCTCTATTTGGGGTCTAGTTGTGTCGCCAGGTTTTGGTTGATGTCAGTCACTTCTAAGGGGTGAAAAATAGGGATTGTAATTTTCAAAAGCCACTTAACTCGAAAACTCTTGATATAGAGGTATTCTTTTTCCACCAATATGAAAATAGTATTTAAGTTTAATTTAAGTTTTTATTTAATAGTAGGTATTTAAGTTTTAGAATCGCAAAAGAGCAGTCAATAACCAAATTTCATTGTGAATATGAGAGCAACTACAGCTAACATATAGGTAACCATGTTTTACTGGTAGGTACTTTCTGTTAAAACAAACTTGACCGTGAACCTTGAGTGAAAATGTGATTGGTAGGCACTGATAATGAACATTTTGGCAGGTTAGTGATCTATAAAGAAAAATAATAAACCTATTTTTAATAGATTGCAGCGTTTTTGGTTTGAGACCATTCGAGTTCAAACCTTCTTGATTATTTCCTCAATTCATATCCAAGCTAAATTTAGAAGCGTATCTCATATTTTAGTGTTGAGTTTCACTTTGAAAAATGCATTTCATTTGCAGTTATTGTGGGGATGTTTTTAGGCCGTTCGACTGTCTCAGACGCGAACCCTCGCTGGTTGTTTCAAAAGCTTTGTACTCGATGCTGCTCTCGACTGGCGCAGCCTTACTGTCTGTTATTTATAGGACGTTAGAGCCCCACCGCGCTGCGATAAATGAAAATAAGAACCTGATGAGAGAACGATGTTGTTTGGAAAGCGGTTGTCGACAAGTATTTCACTCCTAACGGAGTGAGCTAACAGGTGTTGGCGAGAATAGAAACAGTTGCCCGGCTTCAATCACCGTGTAATGACTGGCCAATCTCATTGGTTCTAATTAGGACATCGATTAAAAAAACTCGATCTCTCAGCTCCAACCAATCGCTATCAATCTGCTCTATCACCAACTATTTATGTTTCCGTCAGAACTGGCTCGTATTGGCTCATTTCATACGAATCGGTCATTTTCTTCGAATAACTCGGAGAATGGAATCAGTGAATCTAACTAATAATTAAACTGGACAGCCGCATAATTGAAAAGTCCATCTTCTTTGCAAATTATTACACAGAGGTTCACTATTTGGTTTATTATTTTCAATAACAAACCTTTGGAATCGACCAAGAAAAAAGAAAAATTTTAACACCCCCTCAAAATTTGATGGTTTACGTTTCAAGGTAAGTACGTAGAATCCAAAAATCGAATAAAAACGCTGCAAATTATTACACAATGGTTTATTATTTTTCTATATAGATCACTTGTCTACAAAATCACCAACCATCCAATATGAAGAAAAAAAAAAAAAAATAAATAAATAAATAAATAAATAAAAAAAATAAAATAAAAAAAAATTCAAAAAAATAAATAAAAATCACCAACCATCGATTGCATTTCGGTCAGCTCTAATTTGAACGGAAATTAGGCCTCTTTTGCGATTCACACTCGTGTTTTGATTTATATATATATATATATTTCAATATAAACCCTTAAATTTTCGTAGGGAACGAACGGTTTGTCCTACAGAGCTCCGCGTGGTCTCAAAAAATTCTAAAAATTCTATAGAATCTCAAATTGAAGGAAAAACAATACCTTTATATCAAAATTTTTTGAGTTAGGGCGTTTTCAAAATTTCAAAATTGATTTTGGAACCCTTAGAAGTGACCTACATCAACCAAAAGCTTCGGGGCACAACTAGACCCCAAATGGAGCTGGCCCCAAATCGGTCAATGCTAAGTGGCAAAAGTGCCGCGTACGGCGTACGGCGGACGGCGGACGGACGGCCAAATTTCTATTCGATTTTTGGATTCTACGTAGGTACCTTGAAACGTAAACCATCAAATTTTGAGGGGGTGTTTTTTTTTCTTGGTCGATTCCAAAGGTTCATTATTGAAAATAATAAACCAAAATTAGGCCGTCCGTCCGCCGTACGCGGCACTTTTGCCACTTAGCATTGACCGATTTTAATGAAATTTGGTATGTAGGCTCCTTCTGGGGTCTAGTTGTGCCCCGAAGATTTTGGTTGAGGTAGGTCACTTCTAAGGGTTCCAAAATCAATATTGAAAATTTGAAAATGCCCTAACTCAAAAAATTCTGATATAAAGGTATTGTTTTTCCTTCAATTTAAGATTCTATAGAATTTTTAGAATTTTTTGAGACCACCCGGAGCTCTGTAGGACAAACCGTTCGCTCACTACGAGAATTTAAAGCTTGGACGTACGATAAATCAGAAACACGAGTGTGAATCGCAAAAGAGGCCTAATCTCCGTTCAAATTAAAGCTGACCGAAATGCGATCGATGTTTTTCTTCATGTTGGATGGTTGGTGGCTTTGCAGACGAGTGATCTATATAGAAAAATAAAAAATAAAAACCATTGTGTAATAATTTGCAGCGTTTTTGGATTCTACGTACCTTGAAACGTAAACCATACAATGTTGAGGGGGTGTTAAAAATTTTTTTTCTTGGTCGATTCCAAAGGTTCATTATTGAAAATAATAATCCAAAATGGAAGTGTTATGGCTGTTACAAGGATTTTACGTTTGCGCATGTCAGAGGCTACTGTCAATTTTAAGGAGTTGATTTTCATTGAGGGCCATCTACAACCTAATCCGCATAATTCCTGAAAATTTCATCGAAATTGGGTAGTAAATGTGGAAGTTATGGCTGTGGCAAGGAATTCACGTTTGCACAAGCTCAGTGGCTACTATCAGTCCGGGGGTGATGATTTTCATAGGGGACCGTCTACAACCTAATCCAAATAATTCCTGAGATTTTCATCGAGATCGGATGAAAAGAGTGGAAGTTATGGCAGTTACAAGGAATTCACGTTTGCGCATGCGCAGTGGCTGCTATCAGTACCTTCAGTAGCCTACATTCACGCTCGTGTTTCTGATTTATCGTTGAGTTCTCATATGGAGCGAACGGATAGTCCTACAGAGCTCTGGATGGTCTCATTCGATTCTAAAAATTCAGTACTATCTGAAATTGATGAAAAAACAATACTTGTATATTGAAAGTTTTTGAGCTAGGGCGTTTCTGTTCTTCGTCCAGAGACCTACAAGACAGTGAGGAGCTGACCAACTTCCACGCGCGTGCGATAGATGGTCCCCTAAAAAATCTACATACAAAATTGAATAAACTTTACAGTTTTCATTTACTTTTTAAGGATTTTCAAGGTTTTTTTGGTTGAAGATGGTTTCTTATAAAATTTATAAGAAATTATTCTCAACCAAAAATAATGAACCAAATTAGGGTGTGGCACATAGCTTCCTCGTATCGATAACACGATTGTACGGTTGGCCCGATGCGTAAGTGGTAATCTCAATACTTCAATCTCCAAGTAGCATGCATTAATAGATGCATTAAATACATCAAATTTGGTAGGTGGTGGTAGGTACCTACTTGGAGATTGAAGTTTTGAGATTACCACTTACGCATCGGGCCAACCTACAATCGTGTTATCGATACGAGGAAGCTATGTGCCACACCTGAATTTTGTTTATTATTTTCAATAATTTTAATTTCATTTCAACCAATTTTCATTTATCTAAAGTTTAAACCAGTGATAGTATTGGAATTCGACTAATTTGTTATAAATTCCCACCACTGATACTCCTAACATAGGATACCATTTACTTTCTAACCTATGATATTTGTAGTAAATGCTCTTCTTTAGTGAACGCCTGAGATTGTTCGGATTGTTCTGGGATAATAGAAATAACTTGTTGTAAAATAATTTGAACCAAAAATCTTATACTTGTCGTGTCTGCCGGATCGTAACTGCCTTAGTGTTCCACTAAGGATGTTGTAATCGATGAGAGCGAGAACCCATTAACATTGCTTGATTTGCTGATTGCTTACATAATTCAACGTTGTGATACAGCTCGATCATATTGGAACTGTCCATGAATCAATAGTGTCAGTTGCAAGGCAAAGACGATCGCTAGTGAGAACACAACCGCGCAATTTACCTCAAAAGTCAGTTCTCGAGAGGGCGATAACGCGGAGTTGCTGGTCAGCCATCAGAGCAGGCTAATGTGCACAACCGCAAGCATTTAACGGTTAATCTTGTTATGTCGGCCACGATGTGCCTCTGATTGCGTCTGACAAGAGCAGATGCGCTCCGGTAAGGCACAGTGACGTGTTCGCTATCTCTGGAGGGATGGAAGGTCGCGGTTTCCTCGAGTCTGCTTCGGACAGTTTTCCTCTCCTTTGCGATACGAGGTCCTTATCGCGTGCCCGGTGTATCTTCTGGGTGTATCAATGGCATCTGCAATGCTGATTGCTCACTTCGACACGGATGTTAGTCATCCGATGTGATAGGTGTATTTCCTGTAACAACGGAGGAACATCAAATGGATGAGATACAGAACCTGGACGCTAGCAAATTTGAGGATGGATTTTTTAAAGCTTTTCTTCACTTTGAAAAACTCATAAGCTCAGACTGTGTTTTGAATTTGACGTTCAATTCCTCGTTGAAATTAATTTTGTACTACAAAAAATAAGAAAAAACGCTGCAAATCATTGCTCAAAGGTTTATTATTTTCTGTATAGATCACCCTTCTGTATAGATCACTGGTTCTCCATCAATAGCACCTACCACCATCTGTATTCTCCATTGACCCGCCCTCTCAAATTTCAGCTTCCTGCGTTCAACAGAAGAGAAAATGGCCTTGGAGCTCACTCAGCTGATCAGTGACCACTCATGCGCCTTCAGCATTCTCCATTGACCCGCCCTCTAAAATTTCAGCTTCCTGCGTTCAACAGGAGAGAAAATGGCCTTGGAGCTCACTCAGCTGATCAGTGACCACTCATGCGCCTTCAGCATTCTCCATTGACCCGCCCTCTCAAATTTCAGGTTCCTGCGTTCAACAGGAGAGGATATGGCTTTGGAGCTCACTCAGCTGATCAGTGACCACTCATGCGCCTTCAGCATTCTCCATTGACCCGCCCTCTCAAATTTCAGGTTCCTGCGTTCAACAGGAGAGGAAATGGCCTTGGAGCTAACTCAGCTGATCAGTGACCACTCAGGCGCCTTCAGCATTCTCAATTGACCCGCCCTCTCAAATTTCAGGTTCCTGCGTTCAACAGGAGAGGAAATGGCCTTGGAGCTCACTCAGCTGATCAGTGACCACTCAGGCTCCTTCAGCATTCTCAATTGACCCGCCCTCTCAAATTTCAGGTTCCTGCGTTGAACAGGAGAGGAAATGGCCTTGGAGCTCACTCAGCTGATCAGTGACCACTCAGGCGCCTTCAGTATTCTCCATTGACTTTTGATTATGGAAATTTGATTACTGGTCTTCCAGGCGTCTCCAGCATTCGAGAAGATCTTCTTCACTCCTCAGATCACTGATCAGCTGAGTGAGCTCCAAAACCATTTTTACTCCTATTGAATGGAAGTGCTCTTCCAGGCGTCTCCAGCATTCGAGGAGATCTTCTTCACTCTTCAGATCCCTGATCAGCTGAGTGAGCTCCAAAGCCATTTTTACTCCTATTGAATGGAAGTGCTCTTCTAGGCGTCACCAGCAATCGAGAAGATCTTCTTCACTCTTCAGATCACTGATCAGCTGAGTGAGCTCCAAAACCATTTTTACTCCTATTGAATGGAAGTGCTCTTCCAGGCGTCTCCAGCATTCGAGGAGATCTTCTTCACTCTTCAGATCACTGATCAGCTGAGTGAGCTCTGAAGCCATTTTCAATCCTTTTGAACGCAGGAAACTGAAATTTGAGAGGGAAGGTCAAGGGAGAATACAGATGGTGGTAGGTGCTATTGATGGAGAACCAGTGATCTATACAGAAGGGTGATCTATACAGAAAATAATAAACCTTTGAGCAATGATTTGCAGCGTTTTTTTTACCTACCAACTTATTTTTACCTACTAGCTAGGTACTACCTACCACACTATAATGGCTTCACACCTTCACAATCAAGTTTATTAGAAAGAACTAAACGCTTCACACTCGATTCGAAAAATAGAAAGCTTCATATGGAAATTTGATTACTGGTTACGCAGAAGGCAAAACATTACACAAATCGAAGAAATGAACAGCGATCGCATTTTAGTCCGATAAAATTTGAATGGAGATCAGACCTCTTTTGCGATTCACACTCATGATTCTGTTTTATCGAAGGAAAACCTTCAAGTACTCGTAGGGACCGAACGGTTTGTCCTACGGAGCTCCGGGTGGTCTCAAAAATTTTTAAAAATTCAATACTATTTAAAATTGGTGAAAAAACGATACCTTTATTTCGAGAGTTTTCGAGCTAGGGCACTCTTGAAAATTTCAACCCTTAATTTTCACCCCTTAGAAGTGACCTACATCAACCAAAAGCTTTGCGGCACAACTAGACCCCAAATGGAGCCCATATACCAAATTTGAACCAAATCGGTCCAGTGTTGCTAAGAAAAGTGCCGCGGACGGCGGACGGCGGACGGCGGACGGGGGACGGCGGACGGGGGACGGCGGACGGGGGACGGCGGACGGGGGACGGCGGACGGACATTGCAAATTTGGATTCTACGCACCTTGAAACGTAAAGTGACAAAGTTTGAGGGGGGGTTATAAAAATTTTTTGCGATACGATCACATAGGCTTATTATTAGAAATAATAAACCAAAACGAGCAAAAACGCTGCAAATCATTGCTCAAAGGTTTATTATTTTCTGTATAGATCACCCTTCTGTATAGATCACTGGTTCTCCATCAATAGCACCTACCACCATCTGTATTCTCCCTTGACCTTCCCTCTCAAATTTCAGCTTCTTGCGTTCAATAGGATTGAAAATGGCTTCGGAGCTCACTCAGCTGATCAGTGCTCTTCCAGACGTCTCTAGCATTCAAGAAGATCTTCTTCACTCTTCAGATCACTGATCAGCTGAATGAGCTCCGAAGCCATTTTCAATCCTATTGAACGCAGGAAGCTGAAATTTGAGAGGGAAGGTCAAGGGAGAATACAGATGGTGGTAGGTGCTATTGATGGAGAACCAGTGATCTATACAGAAGGGTGATCTATACAGAAAATAGTAAACCTTTGGGCAATGATTTGCAGCGTTTTCTCTGGCAATTATTGTTCGATGTTGATGATTCCAGCGGCAATCTTTCGGTTTTTAAATTCCCTAGAGCCGCGCGCTAATGCATTTCTTAAATCCTTTAAAATTTCCAATTTAAGTACAACCTCTTTAGTTTTTTGCCCCTTTGATTTGGCGAAATACTGACTTGGAACGAGGAATGAACGTCGACTGACTGAGACCCCCTTAACAACGCGGAAATAGACAACTTCTTCCAAACTCCGTTTTGGTTTATTATTTTCAATAATGAACCTTTGGAATCGACCAAGAAAATTTTTTTCTAACACCCCCTCAAAATTTGTTGGTTTACTTTTCAAGGTACGTAGAGTCCAAAAATCGAATAAAAATTTGGCCGTCCGTCCGCCGTGCGCCGTACGCGGCACTTTTGCCACTTAGCATTGACCGATTTTGATGAAATTTGGTATGTAGGCTCCATTTGGGGTCTGGTTGTGCCCCGAAGATTTTGGTTGATGTAGGTAACTTCTAAGGGTTCCAAAATGAATTTTGAAAAATTTGAAAACGCCCTAACTCAAAAAATTTCGATATAAAGGTATTGTTTTTCCTTCAATTTTAGATTCTATAGAATTTTTAGAATTTTTTGAGACCACCCGGAGCTCTGTAGGACAAACCGTTCGCCCACTACGAGATTTTAAAGTTTGGACGTACGATAAATCAGAAACACGAGTGTGAATCGCAAAAGAGGCCTAATCTCCGTTCAAATTATAGATGACCGAAATACGATCGATGTTTTTCTTCATGTTGGATGGTTGGTGGCTTTGCAGACGAGTGATCTATATAGAAAAATAAAAAATGATAAACCATTGTGTAATAATTTGCAGCGTTTTTCTCGTTCATGCTGTTCCTAAAATCGTCAAAAAAATTCTTCGATGCGATTTTGGAAATGTTTTGTTGAAAAGGAGGCCTTTTGGCCGAAAGCTTGATTATGGTGCTCATGTTCTATCCTGGGCGATTGAGCTTACTGGGCCACGAGTCGAGACGGATTCCGGTCCATAAGATAGATTTCTACATTTTACCAACAACAATGAATTGGATAAATCACATCGATAGGAAGACTGAGGCCGCTTCAATCCCATTAAAATGTAAAATTCATACAATTTGGAGTATTTTTTGCTCTCAATTGGTAACCAAATTATGCCTTACTAGCTGAAAAGCCTACAAAAAGTAGGCAAAAGCGATTCCTCCGACTCTCTCCGCCACCCACTCCCACCGACTCCTCCCGCCCCGACTCCTCCCGCTCCGACTCCTCCCGCCCCGACTTCCCCCGCCCCCGACTCCTCCGTCCCCAACTCCTCGTTCCCAAATCCTCCGACTCCTCCCGCTCCCAACTCCTCGTTCCCAAATCCTCCGACTCCTCCACCCCGACTCCTCGTTCCCAAATCCTCCGACTCCTCCCGCCCCCGACTCCTCGTTCCCAAATCCTCCGACTCCTCCCGCCCCCAACTCCTCCCGTCTCCGATTCCGCAGACTCTCCCACTCCCACGACCCCTCCAACCCCTCCATGCATACGTATCTACGTACGTACGTACGTACGGTTGGCGTTTTATGTATATATATACTAGCTGAAATGCCTACTAAAAGTAGGCAAAAACGATTCCTCCGACTCACTCCTCCACCACTCCCTCCGACTCCTCTCGCCCCAGCTCCTCCGACTCCTCCCACCCCCAACTCCGACTCCTCCCGCCCCAACTCCGACTCCTCCCGCCCCCAACTCCGACTTCTCCCGCCCCAACTCCGACTTCTCCCGCCCCCAACTCCGACTTCTCCCGCCCCCAACTCCGACCGTCTCTGATTCCGCCCACTCTTAACCCCTCCGTGCATACGTACGTACGTACGGTTGGCGTTTTATTAGATAGCTTTTCCAAGTCGAATTGAGAATTTTCCAAACCAAATTGAGAATTTTCCAAACCAAATTGAGAAATTCCCAAACCAATTTGAGAATTTTCCAAACCAATTCGAGAATTTTCCAAACTAGTTTGAGAATTTTTCAAACCAAGAATATTATAAATCAGAAAGAAGAAGGGAATCATCCAAACCAAAGTCCCAATTTCTCAAAGCAAATCAAAACTTATAATTTTTAATAAAATTGCACGATACATCGTTAAAAGAAAGAAATTCGCATTTTTTCATGAGAGAGAAAAAAAAAAGAAATCACATTTTTCATGTTTTTGAGAAAAATTAGGTAATGTGGAACATCAATGTAGAGGGTTTCCAGCTGCTGCGTTCGTTAATTGCACGAACATGTCCATCATCCAATTTGTGCAATCAGCTGATGAAACGGTGGGGATGCTTCGAGCTATCACTTCACTCAAAACGAGATAGGGGTGTGTCGGTCCAGGTATTTCCCTGGAACGGTTCCAACTGTTACGGTGACAAAGATGTAGCCGTTCCAAATTACCAGTACAGTTCCATTACCGGTACAGGCGGTCAAATCCCACTCACATGGCATGGATGAAGCAGGCAGTCAAATCCCTATCGTCCTTCTTCCATGCTTATGATCTCAACTTGCAATACAATAGCATCATTTTCTTTGACAATTCGCTTAAAGGAAGGAATTTGAACAAGTGTTACAAAAGAGGCAATTTATTATAAATAAACGCTGCAAATCATTGCTCAAAGGTTTATTATTTTCTGTATAGATCATCCTTCTGTATAGATCACTGGTTCTCCATCAATAGCACCTACCACCAACTGTATTCTCCCTTGACCATCGCTCTCAAATTTCAGCTCCTGCGTTCAATAGGATTGAAAATGGCTTCGGAGCTCACTCAGCTGATCAGTGATCAGAAGAGTGAAGAAGATCTCCTCGAATGCTGGAGACGCCTGGAAGAGCACTTCCATTCAATAGGATTGAAAATGGCTTTCGAGCTCACTCAGCTGATCAGTGATGTGAGGAGTGAAGAAGATCTCCTCGAATGCTGGAGACGCCTGGAAGAGCACTTCCATTCAATAGGATTGAAAATGGCTTTCGAGCTCACTCAGCTGATCAGTGATGTGAGGAGTGAAGAAGATCTCCTCGAATGCTGGAGACGCCTGGAAGAGCACTTCCATTCAATAGGATTGGAAATGGCTTCGGAGATCACTCAGCTGATCAGTGATCTGAAGAATGAAGAAGCTTTTGAGCAATGATTTGCAGCGTTTTTTACCCACCAACATTTTTATTTTTACCTACCA